>JAHQIW010000832.1:0-127278 GCA_019055375.1 Parelaphostrongylus tenuis | reverse complement strand
CGAATATAAGACAGCTGTACGTAGGGGTTCGGAAATATACAACAAAGAGAAAGGCCGTGACTTTGGTGAACGTGTCTCAAAATACTATCGCCGATTTTGTCTAATGGGATGATTGAAGAAACGATAAGGAAAAAAAGAAAAAAAAAGAAAGAAATATACGAAATAGGGCGAAGAAACGAATTTTAGACTAATATAAAGGATTCTTGTCAGCTTCACATCTCTTCCATGTCATTTTTTGAAAACGGAGTAAAGCCGATGAAACATAGGAATCACCCTACAGCATGATCATGCGGAGTTAGATCATATTCTTGCAACCAGTAAATGGTGACTCCCTGGCACATCAGTAGTGTTGGACTCTGTACTGGATTCGTTCAACACTGTATTCGTGTGCAGATTTGATTCGACGGAAGGCTAGAAACAAAATGAAGAAGGAGCAGTTCTTGCTGCCCTCGTCCAAGAAAAGCAAAACAATTCGTGTGACGAGAATGCCCTTCAAAAAGTCATTGGAAAAAGAAGATATGTGAAGCTTTTTCTGCTACAACACTTGACACGCCTGCAATTAAATATCAGCTGTAGAAGACTTTTGTGCGAAATTTGCATCAGCGCAGGCGGGAAAGGTTTTCAGAAGCAACTTAAAGCCATCTACTCTGGAGAATTGCTGCAGTAATCCTTGCAACTATTATGCTCCGATAGTCGCTCCGATGAACGAAGATGGGACCATCACTACAATCCACCAAAATAAGAAATTGATAACGAAAAAGTTTTGTATCAGATTTCCCCATTCCGCAATATTTGTTCTGGGCCCTAGAATTCTGGCTGAAGAAAATATGTCGCAGTCTCTACTCTCTGATATTCGAAGTTGCGGCAGAAAGCATGAACTAAGGCACGGCTACCGGACACAGTTATATCAGAGCTGACTTCTACAGAGCTGAAGGCCACAATCGACGTGCACTTGGTGCAAATTCACGACATGATCTCTCCAGAGACTGGAAATTTCAGATCAGTGGATGACTTGGCACACAGTCATCTCAACTAAAGGGGTAGTTTGTAGTTGAGTGCCGGAGTGTGTTGAGGTGGTGGGTGGGGGTCAGCCGTACACCGCACCACGATGAGCACTATAACCACTCGGCCATGCCCCTTTCCCTTTTCACTTACAAATACATAGATCGTTATTCCTCATGGCACAAGTTTTTTTTTATGTGGATAAGCGATCTATGTATATTGACGTTCTAGACTACTGAAGCTCCAGTGGATTTCAATTTCCTGAAAGCCTGGAGCCTATTTAAGTTGTTTGAAAAACTTTTCTATAGACGCCTCAAGAATTGTCAAGCAATGAAATTTTTCCACGTTTCTTTTGTATGAAATAAGGGCTACTCGTATTCTGTTGCTAACTGTTCAAAAACCCTGTTTTGAAAATAGCCACATAACAAATTGTTGACGCAAGTTGATGAAGGAACCCCTACCATAGAACTCTATCGAAAAATGCTCATGTTCCAAGTGATTCGAGTAAGCTGTAGTAAGTGATCATTTTGTTTCATTTCGAGTGTTTTCTTGAAGACCACAGCTCAAATTTCAATATGCCTGATAATCATTATTTGAGCCAATTTGAAATGTTGAGCTGTGTCTTAAGAAACACTCGAAATGAAGATATGTTGATCTTATACGAGCCACGAGCACACGTGTGTACAGACACTCTGTGTTGGTGAGTCTTCACTGGACATAGAGTGTAAAACCTTACGTCGTCGCTAACTCTTATTGTGGGGACTGGAGCACCCACAGAGATAGCAAAAGACGAGAAAGGGCAACTGCCCGATGACGAGATCGCATGATCATTTTGTTTTGACCACATCGAAAAAGGGTTGAATATGCTTCCATATTTAAAAAATATGAGGCAAAAAAACGAGGGTGCGACGAACACTGTAATTCATTTTAGTGAAAGTGCCGTTTTTCTGCTTTGTTAAGTAAATAATAACAAGGAATCATGCACAAGGATCTTCCTATCCCACATACGTCTTAGGCCAATATTGAATGGTTCAGAGATCGGTAGAAAGAGAAAGAGAGAGAGATAGTAGAGAGGAGAGAGAGAGGGAGGGAGAGAAATGGAGACAAGATCTATTTCGAAAACTCAATCAGAATTCATTTTATTTGACCGCGTATTGTGGTGGCGTGATGTTATAATAAACCCAATAATTAGAGTGATGTGCAAAAACATTTGCGCCAGCTGGGATCCTAACCCACATCTGTATCTTTCCAGGAGCGTGTGCTGAGCCACAGAGTGTAGAGTGGTGCAACAGTTCAGCACACGCTCCAGAAAGAATGAGGTCTGGGTTCGGATCCCGGCTGACGCAAATGTTTTTGCACATCTCTGCCACATTATTGGGTTCATTCTCAAAACGACAATGAAAATAAACAGCACAAATCATTGTCCACCTTGAATCGAATTTTTTTCACATCGACGTGGGACTATAAAATCGCTCATCGTGATTTCAGAAGAGGCAAGAGCAAAAATGGTCAGACCAAAAGCAGTGGTGAAAAAAGGATGGATAGAGAAATGTGTTCGTTCCTTGCTTTGGGTTTTGCCATAGTTTCTTGGCATCTCGACACTTTTGTTGAATCAGTTGTTATTTATTTGAAGGAGGCATTAATAAACAATATAATCACCAACATGATAATTGATATGCAAGCATTTGCTGGACGAAGGCTGGATGCCTTCCTTCCAGAAAGAATGAGGCTAGCAATGAAAGATGTCGGTGAGGTTACTTCTGTGGTGATTGTAGTCTTTATGTTATTTCTTTCGCAGATAGTGCTTCAGAGCGCGGAAGAGATGAGAGTTCGATGGGGCAAAATCAGGGCTACAAGGTGTATGTGGTACCGTCGTCCAACCCAGTATCTCCAAATGTGGCGAGTCGATTTCACACTGTGGCGCCGAGTGCTGCCCTGAAGAACGGTGACGCTGAGTCGTTCCGACGCTGCCCTCGCACTGCTGGAGCAATCAGAAGGTTGGATTTCCCGTCGCAAATGTAGAAATTGATTTTCCGTTTGTTTTCGAGCAGTTCTTCAAACAGCATGTTCTGCCAATCCCCCGAGGGCATGATCTTCCGGGTTTGGAATACAGGATTTAGTTTAGCTGGCGGTTGGGCTGCTAGTATCTTGGCCTAGTATGCTGGCATCCTAGTATCCTCTCTGTCTTAAGTTACTAGACATTCTGCAGTATGCCACAGCGTTTTGGTCATAACCCTAATTGAATTGGAAAAGAAAATTAAATAAAACAATAACGTGAAAGAAATTTTGGTGAACCCCAATATAAATGACCTGCGCAAAAAAAATTTGTTTTCCAGGACAGAAGAAGAACATTTCGACAAGTGTTATCGCACACCTGTACCTTGGACGTTGAATAAATATGGAGAACAACATAAAGGAGAAGAGAAAAAGCAGAGCAACGTGGGCCGCTTTCGGGGTATTTGAAGAAGATACTGATCAAATAAAAGACCCTAAATTGCGTTCTAATTGTTTTGATTCAACAGCCATTCAAGCGCTCTATTATGCAACACAAGCGTGGGTTGATACCACAACCATGCCTTTAAGTCTGTGTACTACTCATAGGGCGCTTGAGCGGAGCCTTCCGCAAGTCAGCCGACACTTGTATTGTCCTGTCAGTTTGCGCAACTCCAAATATTCATCGACAGCGAAACACAGATGGGCCGTTCATATAAAAAGAAGAATAAATCACAGAATAACAAAAATAACAGTGGAAAGGGACTTTCGAGAGAATGCAAGCGCCTTCTCGGAAAGCTACCCAAACGATAGGCGGACGTATTTGCGGCTAACGTTAGCCATTTGCATCCGCAGAAGGCAACAAGTTCGGATTTACGGAATGGCCTTCGCATACACATGTTCGAAGCAGCCATCAACCATGTACGACAGTTGCGCGAGAGAGAAAAGAATGGAGACTATGTTGGGGCCACACTATCCGTGAAGACTATTAGGGCCGTTCAAGTATCCAAATAAGTAAGTACGTTGTTGTACACTATTCGCATAAAACGTGGAACTGCAATATTTCAAAATACCAGCCAAGAGCAGTCGAGTTGACAATACTGGCGATCTAGTGATTTTCACTTAAGGACACTGTAGTGTAAATCGTTCGTCTTCGCCCACTCCTAATGTGGTGACTGAAGTACCCACAGAGAATTGGCTAGAAGACGAAAGGTTCTGTCCGACTGGCGAGGCTGTAAGGTCGAAACACGTTTATCGGGCTGTACGAGAGCCCATTAACAGACCACATGGCATGTTGGCTCAGATAACAGTTATGAGATGTAATGAAATTGCAATATCGTCATGAGATTTCGGAATACCGAATGAAGATTCAACTTCAACAACTTTTGTTACTTGAGCTTCATTCTCTTTGGTTCTAGAGAGATCTTTTCAAGATAGTTCTTTTGTCGTAGTGTATCAACATGTAGATTGGCCCTTACTGGAGAGTAACGTTTGTTACTTCTCATTATTCTTTACCTTTTTCATAATGTACTAGGATGCGGCGGAAGAAACGACCCTTTCAAATTTTGGTATAGAAAGCTAATCTTTTGTGTTGATCGTTTATGAAAGAGAGAAAAAATTCTGATGCAGTTGTGGATAGTTGCTTTCAACAGAAATGAAAACTCATAAACCCGAAGTGGCTGCCGTTATTCGTGGTGCGCTAAATATAAACGAGAGAATACAAAATTCAATTAGAGCGAATTAAATGAGAAGAACAGCGATAGCAGTATATAGGAAAAAAACTTTGAGAAATGAGAAACTGGCTGTCCAACATCTTATGAAAGCTTACATGATATAAGCAAATTTGTTCATAGTTCTTTATCTCTTACAATCAGAAAGGTTACCTTTCCTGGTCTTAAGAATTTGTATCGCATTGTTAGGTGAAAGCCAAATAATTTACAGTGAAGCATCACTATCAACAGATGACCCGTAAAAAGAGCACTGCCGAATGAGGGTTTCTTCAATAGAGTGGGACTCAGTAGAATCACTAAGACTCATGTGTGATGAAAGAAGCACTGTGAGCAATCAACGTGGATTATATCGGTTCGCGAAAAGTGAAAGCGCCGACACTTTAGCCAAATGAATTTTTCCAATCTCGTTTTGATTCGCTGAATCAAAAAATACATAATAAAAATCAGTAATCTGCTCTATACTTAAATCCTTCTATTGTACCAAATCTTTCTTAGCGCTTTTTGCTCAGTAACCAAGCCTTTAAAGACGCTGGAATTCATTTCATTCTAATATGCCTTTTGTGGTTTGTAATTGCCACAGCAATGTTAGATTTATACTGTAGACGACCCAACTATGAATGTCACATTTCGGATCACGCCATTTTTTTCATTCACTTCGGATCCGTCGCTATGCATAAAAGAAATCTGAATTTACATCTAAATTGTGCTGATACTTGAAGATTTTCGATCTGCTTCGCTGATTTCGATAAATGTGGGTCAAATATTTCCTTTGGAGTCTTAAGTCAGTCTTTAAGATGATTCGTTATTATTGCGAAATCCTAACTAAACTAAGGTGGGCTTTATATTTTTTCAGGTTACGAGTAGCCTCATTGAGAACTTTTTTCAGCGACCAGCAAAATGGAACACTTGCAGCACAGGCCAGAGTGCTTTGCAACAGACAATTTGCGTTGGTGCTATATAGCACCCAAGGTCAAGCAAGCCTACAGGATTTGAAAAATTTGTGCTAGTATCAGGAAAACAGACTTCGAGATGGCAGATCAGAAACTTTTGTAACGCACCTATAAGACAAATATAAACCCTAGTCACCTCTACAGTACCCAAATTAAGTCAATTAGATTGAGCGGCACTAAAGGACCGATCAAAAAAAGTCCTTTGCCTTCCCTGCCAGCAAAAAACCGTGCTTTTGAATTAAACAATAAACTCCCTTTACGTACTTTTCTAATTGATTCTCACTACCCATTAGAGGGCCTGAGCTCCCTTTTACGTATTATTCTAATTGATTCTCACTACCCACTGAATGGCGACTTTACCTAAAACGTAAAATAATCTAGCTAGTCGCTTACAAACTCTAAGAAGGACGAAGAATGGTGAATACATTGCTAGAAAGCTTAATACAATAGGAAGCGTTTTGCTTTTTGGTTTTAGTTGCCCACCAACATGCACATGATCGCTGGTTTGATTCTAGATGCTTGTCTGGCAGGACTTATTCCTATCATTTGACGGCCTGCAACCCAGCGGCAGCTGTGATAAGAGATTGTAGGATATGTCATCTCCAAATAATGAAGTTTAAAATAACTTCCAAATCATATAAGAACTATTAAGGCAGGACTGAGTTACGCGAAATCTGTGATTCGATCAAAGGAGAAACTCAGCTCGCTCGATCGAAATAGAGTAACAAAATAGAATATGCTATATGAACCATATGCGTATCAGTTGCTGGCTAACACTATTTTACAGCTTAAAGTACAGATGCTCCATTTTGAAACAATATATAACTATATTGTTATTTCAAACGCGATTTCGACCATCGCCCCTCATTTAAATTTAAATCTTGCTCAGAGCGCCTATAAATTAGTGAAGTTTTACATATTTAAATCACCTTTTATTTCTTCAAAAAAAATCAGAATAATTGCCTTTTTGATTCCATGAATACTTCATCTAATCGGAAGTACTTTGCCTGAAGTCATCATCGTTATCTCTCGTGAAATATTGAAAAATCATAAATCACGATACTTACCGAAAAGCACTATGAAAGCAAGTTGAGATGGTAACAACTAGGCTATGAGAATGGTTTTCATAAGCCGTCGTAAATTTTCGGAAACCAGAACTTCTGAGGAGTTGAAAGCCTAGTAGGCTTATAGAAAAGGTTATGCTCTGACTAATCAAATGTGCTCCTCTTTGAACAAATATTTGACTCTTAACGCTTTTGGAATAATAATCTTGAAAAGAACTATTAGGGAAATTTAAGTTCATAAAATTTAAAATCAAATCTCTCTAGTAATGAGTATTAGAAATCCGTTTGGCGACATCACGAAATTCCAATGAATAGAATACCGCCGTTCAATGGCTTTTATTTTTGAAATACGAGCTTTGACAAAAAGAAGTGTAAAAATAAGCGTTCCAAAAAATAGAAATCCATCATGATCATGATGAAAACAAGAAGGTGCATGTTAGTTACGCAAAAACCGTAGATTCTAATACATCACATAGCATTTAAAAACGCTTACTTTTGGTTAGGATATGTTTCTCAAGCTGACATAAGCTGAAAACGGATGTCATAATAGCACAGCATGAATGGAAATCAACTGATATATGACGTAGATGCTAATCACAGCCAATATGGCAGCTACGAAGTTTCACGAATAAAGGAAATGATATGAAAAAGGAATTGCACGACAGAATGGAGATAATGGAACTGCAGTTCGCAATTAGATTTTTTTCAACCAGCTGGCCAGCCCTTCAAGATCTTTTGTGTTCCAGATGCAGAATGGTACTTGTACCATGTCGAAATCCACGTACCACCTTGAAAGACTCTTGTTTTGAGCCTTTCCGAGGACTGATATTGCACTTCTATCGATAGTTCGGCTTTCTCGCAAGCCTCATTATCATTAGTACCACATGCCATTCGGCTGCTCCTCTCTACTATTGTTAGGAATCGACGCCGAAGAGGTGTCATTCTACGTCAAGTGAAATGGTCACTTCATGTTGTATCTTTCGTAATGCTTGATTGTCGATTGCATGGATTACGGCTGTTATTGAGCAGATTTATTCTTTGTGCGCGAGTCTCAAAGAAGTCGATCGGAATGTTTTTTACATCTCAAAAGCTGTTAACATAGTTTTCCGTATTATAGCCTGCTCACACTAGAACCAACCCTTCTGAGCTGTTCAAACCGAAAATTGAGTCGTCTTGATGATCGGAGTATATATATGGAGCACAAAACAAGCATAAGGTGGGAAGGCTCTGATAAGAAGAGTTATCGATACTTCAACAAGAACAGCATTAGATTGGATCTGAAAAGGACGAAAGCTGATCTAATGAGAACACCCATAAGGTGGGAGGGCATATAATGCCAACCACGTTGTGGGTGTCAATTAGCTGTGTTTGAAATTGCTGATGACATGACTAAATAACTAATTTATCGTGAATGTTCTGGAGTCAAATAGACTTATGAAGGTGGATGAATCGAGTATTCAAGTAGCTACTTGAAAGACCGACTTTTCAAAGAGTTTAGCGCCAATAGCGCTTGATATATGTATACCTTAAGGACTGATCTCGTTGAGCTGACGTATGGTTGGTATCAGTTTCCGCTGCTCTTCTTTGTTTTCGTTGTAATCAGATGATTGCATTTCAACAAATTTTCTTTTTCGAAGCTAGACGTTTCTATGTGACGTTATCCATGTAATTAGTTGGATTTCCTGTACTACTAATCAAGATGTATTATGCAAATGAACGTTACCTGTCTGACTAAAAGCATTTATTTCTTTTAAGGCGTGAAATTACCTGTAATGTATGCGTCGGATGACGTATAGAACTACTCAGAGCAAAAGATCAAACGAGGAGGAGGTTCAAATCAGGCGTGAAAGTGAGACATCGTCTTATCAATACTCAACGAGAGCAGTTCTCAAGGTTAACACATATGAACTACCAGCGTTAGATCTATAAAAATCGGTTTTTCAAATAAATACTTGGATACTCAATTGGTCTGTCAATACAAGTCTCTTTGACGCCATTTTTTGTTGTTAATGTTCATTCAACCGTTCCAAGAGTTTCTGCTTTTAATGTTCATGCCTGATTGCCAGAATTGCAACAACTACTCCAAGATCTTCACCGTTGTCATTTTGTGCTTTATGAGCAAATAGAGGACTACTATATCGAGTTTTGAGTTTGAGAACTCGGCGTTCTGCTATAGAGACAGAAAGTGTTCTTCCCGTATGACCAATGTATTCTTTCCAACAGCCTTCCAAGATAAACGTAAAGTGCCCAAACTCATACAGTCACTGCCTCTGCAGCTCGCGTAGCTCACATAGTTCTTTAAAGTTACGCAAGCGACCACAGAGACGAGTGCGGATCAAGTGATGGCGTGAGCGGCTTTTTGGGAATGAAAGGTCAGAGGAGAGGTAACGAGCACAGTGGTACATTTTAACCATCTGATTTCAATACTATTTTGCAATATAACCACCCTTTGAAAGTTTAATCCGTAAATTTTGATTGTGTCTAAGCTTTCAAGAAAGAGATGTTGTCAAAGCGGCCATCAAATAATGCTGGCAAGTGATACTAGTCGCGTCGGATCAACAAGACTATTATTATGGCCAATTTTTCCAAAATTAATGCTAACTGGCCGCGAAAAAAAAATTGGCCATAGTTGAAAAAACTTCCATTAAGCTGTCCCGTGCACCACGATGGCCCCTTTTTCCTTGCTTGATGACATCTTCGTCCTTTTCTCATAGAATGCTGCAGGGGAAAAAATCTCACCATAGCTGTTAATCAACATATCAAAAAAACAGCAAAAGCTTTCGACTCTGGATTGCCCTCTAGGGATGTAACATGTATTTTACTTTACTCCAGCGTTATTGAATGCGTAATTTTCCCATATGATCATTTGTATGAGCAATTTTCAAGAAAGCTAAAGACTTTGGGGCGTGCACAAGAAGTCTTCACCTTCTTGGAAATTACTCATAACAGGATTAGAAAGAGTTCGTTCTACTACTTCAGAGGTAGGAATCGTGTGTTAGCTGTATCCATGCATATTATTATGTCCCATTATGCAGTCACGGAATAGTGGAATGACTAGTGGTGGAAGCCATTAGGGAACAAGGTGTTGGTTCATTCTTTACCCGATGTCCCCTTGCAGTTACGTAGCAACACCTTGGCTTGGCTAACCCAAGACTGCAAGAGAAACCAACCTGACCAGCTTTCCGCGAATCAATGGAAAGGAGAAATTATTAAGCAGCAGTCGTAATATGACGTGGAATGTTTGAAAATCATTTATATCGGGTGATGTGGAAAACTGCACTTCGGGAGGAGAGTTTTATATCAACTCAGCATCGATGAATATCTATTAGATTGGTGTAAAAGTAATAGCGCTATGAAGTGCTGAAATTTACCGTTTAATATCGGAATAAATTCCTGAATAATGTGATTATGTGAAATATCTTTTCAACGCGCATTTCCCGCTTTATATTTTGTTGCGAACACGTTTTACTTGCTATTTATTTCATATTTACTAGGTTGAGGAAAATTTTTTCTTAAGCTTTCGAAAAATCCATACCCCACTATCTCATTTAATAGCTGCAATCCATTATAGCTTTTAGGATAAAGATTAATAATTTACTAACCAAATCATTTGCCAGTGTACTTGTCCGCAAAACGTTGTTCTGCAAATAATTAGGTGTAGAGAATAACTTTCCGCATGTTTCCTCTGATAAGGTTTTGACTTAATGCGGATAATGCCATGAAAAGCACGCTTACTGATGCGGACTATCAAAAAAAAGTTTCATCGGATACAGCACATATTGTCTGCTCAACACACAAATGCGCACAGTACGTCCCAACTGTTACGTGTTAAGGGGTTCTATCAAGGCTTTTAACCAGCTAGCTAACGAAATCTTGAGTATAGAGGTGACTTATTTCCCTCAAAGTTATTTCTGCGAGAAAGGAGCGAGTAAAAATAAGAAGTGATAAAGTTATTCTACCACTAGCTTTTGAATTACTATAATCGTCATTAGAGAGAAACAGTATACAAAATGATCTAGTTATATCCACATTATTGCGTCATATTTCCTTCCTAGTACATCAAAAAAACTTTGGAACTCAATATCTAACATGGACATTGCGTTTGTAAAACAGTCTCGACAGCATTACAAAGAGAACACTGGAGAATTGCTTTAGAAAACTTCAAAAATTTCTAGTTGTATAGTTCAATGATAAAGCGCATAAGGTATGCTGATTAGAGGTGCCTCTTCGGTACACACGTGATCGACGGTTCAATCTCGCGCTCAAAGTTCACCAAGTCTAACATGCATTGGGTCGATGATTTGGTACCAGAATTGTCTAGTAGGATAGCACCGTTGAGTTGATAGATTGGTAAGCAGTGTGAGTCACTGTAAAGGCCAGATATGCATTCTATTACCTCAAACGATTCTTGATGAAACCCGAATGCATCGTTCTCCTGGGGATCTATCAACGCCTCTTTGCGATGAACTTGTTTAAAATTTTGTAATATGCACAGAGACCACTTTTCATGCTAGCTTGCACATTCTATCGCAAAAACTGTTGCTTGTGGGAGAATTCGAACATGTATCTGCAAAAAGAGGAATACCTTAATTCTCCGGCGATGGACTACGCTTTGTACTCGTAGAGTAGCATAAAAAAAGTCTTTCATGGAGGAGAGCTCTAAACATTCGTTTTTAATAGATCGCTTCAATTGGTATGTGCGGATTTCACAGCATATAATGCGGATAGAACAAAAAAAATTGGTCGCGTGCGAAATCCAGAATCAGCTGCTTTCAAGACTGCAATACAGTGATTACACGCTAAAAAGCAGATATTAATTAGATAAATTTTTCAGAACGAAATAACGTAGCATTTTGAATTATGCCAAACAGTCAGTCATTTCAGAAGCCAAGACACGATTGAAGATAGGCGGCCGTCTTTTATAGAATTATTAAGCGAAAACCGCAGCCTTTCTTGCAATTCACCGCCCGTAGGCGGTCAGTGATAAACTTTGATAGCGTTTATAGCATGGATATTCCTCCAGAGTAGTTGGAAAAATTACAGGCAGCCACCAAAACTTTGCTGCAGTTTTATGAAAATTATATCATCTCACCGCCGTTTTTTGTTTCAAGATAGATCATATAGCGGAAAAATGTCCTGTGGGAAATAGACACATGTGAATCAGATTGCTATTCACTGCCAAAGACACCTCCACACTTTCCAAGAAACTTAAAGAATTTTGTTTAACCGATAATGTTTCAGAACCACCACCTGCATTCTCCTGTAATTCTTTTTTTTTACCTGTTTTGTCGAAGTATTAAAACATGGGCAGATGCAGTGGTCTAATAGGGCGTAGGCTTATATTAAATTGGTCTTCTCAATAAAAGTGTCAAACTACTTCCACGCACGGGTGAGCGTACTTACTGGTAAATCTCTTTCTGTGTGCAAATGTTCGACATTTGGAAAAATCCTTCATGTGCAATGAGAAAGAGGAATGAGAAGAGTTCACTAAAAGATTACACGAAGATATGCTTATTTAATTCTGCATGCAGCGTTGGAAATAAAATAGATTATTTATTAACTAGAATTGGAAAATTCTATGCGGGTTTTCTTTTTTTTCAGTTTTATTAGAAATGTTTATAGACCTTTAGGACGATGAAATTGAGGCAAGGATCAAATGTAAGTCCTGAAGTTTCGTACAGTAAAAAGTAATGATCGCGGTGTGAAAGTAAATGAAAAAGAATGAACATGGTTGGCTGACATGGACTACAGCCACTAGTATAATACTGTAGATGGTCTTTCTACCGTACTTGGTAGCATCCGTTGTACATGAGTTGCTCATAGATGTCAACCACTCCGTTATTCTTTGAACCCTACGATCATTGACCCCACTTTACCACAGAACATATCCCTTCCTCGATAGGAATATATACTTCCAATGGAATTCAAAGAATAAAAAGATGAAACGTTCTTCGAGATATGTCGTGCGTACGATTCCATTCAAGACAACACACTGGTGGCTGAACTAGAGCATTTGGTCTATTGCTGTGTCACCTCTCTGTTTTTATCCTCTTAGACAAGTGTGATACCAATTTGCCGGGGGAACAAAAGTTCAGTGAACTTGAGACAAGGTATTGAACTATTAACCGATCTGGCATATGTTGCAGGGCACCTCTAACCACTGCACATCACGCGTTCCACATTTTCAGTTTGAGTTCTTAATGCCGATCGCTTGAGCTTTGATACAAAGCTAATACATGCTAAATGCGTTAATTGTCATTCACTAGACATCGATAACAAACATAAAGAGTCGCCCACAAAATTATTGACGTAGTTATGACGTAGATAAGTTTAGACAGGAGTTCTGAGAGTAAAGTCGATTCAAACAAGTAGGTGCAATTGAGCCCTTTGATGACAATCATGAATTTTCCAAAAAATTATGCGAAGTTCATCAGAAATTTTTCTACGAAGCGGAGCAGGGACTTCTTGACGCCACAACTTGTGCTTAACTTGAATTCTACAGCCAAGTCTTTGCTGGAATTCGATTTATTCCATTGGCACGATATCATCGAAAGTTCTTAATTTACGATAGGTCTAGTAAGACAGTTCTAATACAGTCGTTGCAACTTCACTCTTTTTTGTGTAATAATCACCTGATAAACAAGGAGTGGATAAAGCAATGATAGTTCTGCCCCACGTACTAGATAGTGGATAGAGCAATGATAGTGCAGCTCCCCAATACTAGAAGTAATTTGATTTACCAAATCTCCCATCTCTCCGGAATCTGCAAATTGTTACCAGATGCGTCCAAAAACAGTTTACTAAAAACACTTTGGTTCCGCTATCGTAAAGCTCGAGAGAGGATTGGACTTGACCAGATTCAACAACAGTCATGCTGGAAGGAAAATTTCAAGCATCAACCGAACTCACAGAAGTCTCTCTACACAGCTGAACTCCACTTGAACAACTCAGTGATAGACTCAAAAAGCGATGAGTATGTGAAATTGTCGTTACGCTCTTGGCGCAATTGAAATGAGTTTTGATTAATTTTTTCTTAAGGTGCAGTAGGACGTTTCGCTTACTGGGTTCGCTTGCTGGGTTGAGACCTAATCTTTCAGGCTTTGAAGAAGGCAAAACCACCAAAACGCCAGCTTCAAAATAAATTTTACTATAATCTTTCGTTTCGAGTGTTTTCTTAGGACCACGCTCAAATTTCAGTATGCCAAATGATCTTTTTGAGCCACCTTGTGATCTGTTATATAGGATTAACTTATAGAGCCCAATACACGTGTTTCGACCTTGACAGTCTCATCAGTCGGGAGTTACCCCTTCGTCTTTAGCCAATCCTCTCGAGGCGCTCAGTCCCCTATACTAAGAGTAGATGACGAACATTCGTACTCAAAAAAAGATCATCTGGCACATTGAAATTCAAACGTGGTCTTCAAGAAAACACTCGAAACGAAAGGTATTATATACTAACGACACCAGCCAGGAGCAATCGTGTGCAGAACATCGCTTGTTCAGTGACATTTTCACTTGACTCACAGTGTAAAATGTTCGTAGTCGCTTAATCTTAGTGCAGGAGACTGA
The DNA here is from genome assembly GCA_019055375.1 of Parelaphostrongylus tenuis. Taxonomy (NCBI): domain Eukaryota; kingdom Metazoa; phylum Nematoda; class Chromadorea; order Rhabditida; family Metastrongylidae; genus Parelaphostrongylus; species Parelaphostrongylus tenuis. The sequence goes on along the minus strand of JAHQIW010000832.1, from coordinate 112,971 downwards.
GTGCCCCGAGAGGATTGGCTAAAGACGAGGGGTAACTGCCGGACTGACGAGACCGTTAAGCTCGAAACTCTTATACCGGGCTCTATAGATCAGCCCTATATAACAAGACCACATACGTGGCTCAAAAAAAAGCTTATTATAATCATTTCGTGTTTTAGGTTTATGAGGAAGAGACTCTAAAATATTGAACAACGCCGCGATTGATAGATATTCGGTCTTGGATGCTGCTATATATAATATTTGTGATATTTTTTGTTTGGAATTTACGAACTCTTACATCGAGCATAACAAATATGGCAGATAATCCTATCATCTAAATCTCAAATATATTTGATGTAATAATATGATAGTAAAAAATGACTTGCAGACTATTGCCTGTTCTGTAACGCATTTGCACTTACAGAATGGAGAATGAAATTTTCACAAAGTGAAATGAGTACGCATATGACGTCTATAAATGAAGACGACTTTTCACAATAAGTTGGAAAATGTTATCCGGTTTTATTAAGGAAGCCATTAGCAAGAAATATTATACATAGTTAGATGAAGCCCTTCTTAGAAATATCACTCGTTGTTTGGAAAATTACTTTTATAGTTAATGGTATTTTTATAGATAACAAGGTTTATAGAAAGCATCAGCTATTGAATTTCAGGAATATCTAGAAGGCCATCGATCTATACTAACAACATGGATTTCATTCTAGTGCTTTAAAGGTTGAAAGAAGCAAGGCATTTGGTTGTGATGGACGTTTAAGAAGAAATCATTATTATTTGACCGCTACTTGCTTGTTGTATGTTGTAAGATGTTTGAATATACCCAATAATGTAGAGTGCTGAGCAGAAAGCTTTGCATCAGCCGGGATTGAACCCAGATCTCACTCTTTCTGGGATCATATCAATTTTGTCCTCCCAAGCAAATTTTGCACAATTTGCCAACACCGGAGAATGAAGCTTGGTTTGTCTGAGAAGGTATGAAACAATGTTCTTATGAGAGTTGCATTGCACCTCTACCCGATATTCTGGAGGCACCTTTCGGAATGTCTTAGAAATTTTATCAGACTATAGCGTTGATTTTATTTACTGAGTGTTAAGAGAAAAAACCCACCTCATTATTCCTCTTTTTAACACACTAGTTTAGAAATTCGGGCAGTTTGATGAAAACGATTTGGTGCGGCGGAAGAAACATTTTGACGCAGCCGTAAGATTATCGCTTGCGCAAGTCGTACGTATAGCAAAATTTCTGCTTATGCGCATTTCATATCAAGCAATTTCATCCATCGGATTTGAAGAAGGCAGTGAGAAAGTCAGATTATAAAAGAATTATTTTTTTGAAAGGCCAGTCTATTCTGGTTTTATTCGATCTTGACTGATCAGAAGTTTTACCGAGTTCATAAGCAAACCCTAATTCTTTATCGAATTTATGCTGTGTTTTTCTTTCTATGATTTGTCCTCAGCAATCCACATAGGCTTTATTTCCATTTAACTCCGCCTCGCTCTTTCCACGAAATACGCGAACTTCATACTGGTGATTTTGTATTAATCAAAAAGAAAGTGTTGGCATGAATGACAATGTTTTTAGAGCAGACATCTGGAATGCCCCTCGTGTTTAATTGCAAATATGAACTCTCCCGGTAACAAAACAGTTAATTACGATCCACAGTCAATCACACTAGAACAACTTTGTAAGTGTTGATTTGTGGAAACTGACTGCAAAATAACTAACTTCGAGAAATAAAAAACGTGAATTTTCTGTCTGATCAAATCAATACATGAAAGAAGAGGGTATTTTCTGTATTGGAGAACTCGCTAATTTTTCGATAATTCCAAGTGAGGCAAATTTTATAGGTAGAATCCAACGCATTCTCTTATGAATTCACCACCTATTTCTGAATGAGCAAAAGTTTTTACAATTATGTTTCCGACAATCTTATCTGAACAGAAACACATTTAATATTCTTGTGATACCAAAAGAGTAGTGCATTAGCGTCTGTTCGTTACTTCGAATGTCGGACCCCACCCTTTAGATTCTTCAATTTAGTACAATTGCTTATCTGGAGAAAACCTCATTCACTTGACAATACCCGGTAACTAACCGGAATGAAAACCTTGGATTACTTTCATAGAGCATCCAAGAGTATGAGAAAGACTACCAGAATTAAGCACATGAAGTATCACAAAAAAAAAAACTCATCACGTGACAGTTTAGCTCACGTGAATCCTTGTGAATGACGAACAGATGGGAGAATTGCTGGGATTTGCAAAATGTGTGATATTGCGTCATTTTGATAGAAACATTCTTCTAAAGGCTGCTGCATGTTGATGATAGCGAACTATTGACAAGACATACTTTTATGTTCTTAACAAAGACTTGTGGAGTCGATTTGCCCCATTAGAATACCTAACCGGCATCGATTGACGAGTCGCAGAAATTCGTGAGGTACTGGGAGGATTTTGAATCTAGGAATAGTCCGCTGAAGGCGGCGCCTTTGAAACATTTTAAGAAGGCTCCAAGGGAATAATAAAGGAAAAATTGCTTAGAGAGCACATATGATACCAATGCCTATACAAAGAAATAGCAGTTCACTTTGGTGCAGGGAATTTGATTTTACAATAACACTTCTTTATTTCGTAGCATTCGGCTTGCTGCAGAGCAGCATCGGTTATAGATTGTCAGCCAGTGGGCACAAACAGCAGTCAGTGTTACAAATTACAAGAATTGTTTATCGTGCCATTCACGAAGAATTGTAGCTACTTGCATGCCTTTCTCAGATCAACAAAAGCTAACAATGAATACATAGGACTTTCTAGCACACAGCAACGAAGAATGTAAGAAGCACTAAAGTTCAAAAAACTTTTAAGAATGAATTTTTCCACTAAATAAGCGATCAAAGACCATAATGGCTGTTTAGTTTAATTGAAACCATGCCAGTACGCCTTTTCTTCTATTTGTTTTCTTTATCCGCTATCCACGTAGATCTTCTCAGCGTGTGAACTTAGCTGCCACTTTGAGGATTTTGTCTTCTTCACGAATGCTGTTGAATACTAGTCGAGCTGATCCTTTAAACGAATCCTTGGATAGCTTTGATGGAACATTTCCAAGTACCACAAAGACAGTCGGTGGCTGCTGTGACACGGAATGGGACTCTCCAGACAAGTATGGTAGCAATTTTCCAACAAGAGAAGAAGCTGCTGGTTAGCGCTGGGCAGGGTCAAAATGGGAACTATACGTGCATGTCATCTCTTAGGCACCGCACTTTCTTCACCTATATTAGATATGCTTGAAGAAATATAATAAATTAGTATGCGCTGATAACACTGCAGTACGGTAAGAAATGCCTTCTCGTTTTTGAGAGCTTTTTTCTAAAATAGGACATGTATTCACTGGACATATATGGCGTCAAGCTTTTTTCCTTCTCCAAAATATAAGAAATGGATGATAGAAAAACTTGTTTTAAAACAATCTTAGCAACGAATTATGGTAGCGTGACTTGATCAAAGAGAGAAAAAACTTATTTAAGAACAATTTTTATTTACTGCATATCTTGAAAAAAAAGGATTGATCATTCCGAAGTTGGCCCTAAACTGATTTTTGGTGTAGTCCTCATCCCACTCAAATATCCAAATATGTAGTAAAAAAAATTGTAGCTTATACTCTATATCGTAGATCAGTGCCACTATCTTCCTTCATAAAAGGTAAACCTAAACTCATCTAATAAGCCAAAATTCTTTTTCTTTCCGTGGAAAAAAAAGATGCAGCGTTTTCAATTGTAAGGGATGCTCTGTAGTATACACGTAGTCTCTACTTCGTAATCGCTCCTCGTGCTCACAAAGCCCTTTCGAATCTCCTTGGTCAGCACACAAGATTTGTATGAGAAACAGTAAATACTAATGTGACGCACAGTAGGTCAACGTAAACTCATTACGAAAGGTCATATATGAACATAATTACCTTCCACGATCTACGAAGGCAGCCGAATGCATGGCGTATCGCTCAAGCATTAATTAATATCGAGCGCTTCATCTTTTACTACTTTATAATGAAGGCATTGAATAATTCGAGCCAAGCTTGTACTTGTCTTCAAGAACAGGATCTTCTATGAAAAACTCATTTTATAGCAGTTATTTTCAATTATGAATTTATCTGGTTTCAAACTTATATTCCGAAAAGGCTAAATTAGTTGGCCGATTAGTGGCACAGATTAACTGTAGTTATTACTATAACAGCAACTAGTATTTATGTTCATAGTAAAAAAGCACCCATTCCAGAAAAATAAATTTCTCCACCAGAAATGTAAGCGTTCCATTGTCATTTTCAGTGATGGAACTTTTATGAGACGACGATCTTAACGTGACCACCATTCAAAAAATAGCAGATGTCACAAGGACTCCTTAACCTTGGAAAATTCACCATCATTTTCCAACGATCTACATGAATAATGCTGGGGTTTTCATAAACTTTAAAAACGCTACTCTCGGACATAACTACAACAATACAAATCAATAGTATTTTCTTAACCGAACGGAATTTTCCAGACTCGCGTAGCTTAATTATTGAAGAAAAAACCTTCATTCAAACACTATGTGCCGCCACGACTATTTAGAATCGTTCGGCCTAACAAAAACATGAAATTAACGCATTTATTACGAATTTGGCAACAAAAAACATGCTCACGACGCTGCGAAGGAATAAACTCATATGGAAAACGTTATGATATTAAAGTAGTGAACTAATAAAGTTTTATTATTGAGAAAGTTTAACGCCTATATAAAAACCACGCCCGGGAGGATATGAGCAATGAAGGAAAAACACGAAGTTCTTCTAAAGGTCAGTATGATGCCTTATCATAATTTTATTTATTAAAAATCGTTTTGGTGGGATTTTAAAGAACTTCAGGGATTAAACCAGTCGCTTGGAGTATTTATAACATCAATGAAGTAATTTTTTCTAGCAACGTTCTCTATATTGATACACTAGACGATTTCTCATACTTCATATTCTTACTGTAGTTTCAAGAGCTCTACTTGTTGGTGAAAGTACCACAACGGTTTGTGTATCACTATGATATAATTAGGAAGATCGAAAAAAGGAGTAGGACACGTGAAAGAAAAAAGCCGAACTACTGGGACATACAACTCGCGTGTGTATGTGTTGTGTGCGTGTATGCGTGTGTGTGTGTGGTGTGTGTGTGTGTGTGTGTGTGTGTGTGTGTGTGTGTGTGTGTGTGTGTGTGTTGTATGTGTGTGTTGTATGTGTGTGTGTGTGTGGTGTGTGTGTGTGTGTGTGGTGTGTGTGTGTGTGTGTGTGTGTGTGTGTGTGTGTGTGTGTGTGTGTGTGTGTGTGTGTGTGTGTGTGTGTGTGTGTGTGTTCATGTGTTCATGTGTTCATGTGTGTGTGCCTGGTTATCACCTCAGGCAAGGTAAAACGAGCGATAGAACTAAAGTTAATGTCTAGCGCAGTTTTGAGTGATGTGCGTGAATATGCCTGATAAGCGCATGCTTAGCAGAAACCCAAGGTCCCCAGTAAAGGCAGTTGTGAGCAATAAAGTGATCTGTGGAGAGAAGGCAATTTAAGTAAAATTATGGGAGACTGACAACTTGGTTTGATACCCCAGCACGCTCAAGTGATTTTTGGAAGGTCTCAAGAATGGAGTAAAAGTTGCCTAAATTTCTGCTAAAAATGATTATTTGATAGAAGACGATGATTTTACCCTTTTGTTTCTAAGAATGAAGGAAAATTCAATAGAGTAAGATGCTCACGGTTCTGAATTCTTCCATTTCAAGAAATTCTCACTGCAAATTTGTTCGTTTGTCTGTTTTCAAGATAACAAAAGATATAGCCACAGTAATGCTAAGATACGAAACAAGCTTGGAGTCTGACGTATGCGTGGTGGACTCGAACCTTGACTATCGTTTTTCGGGCAGCACTCATTCTTACTAAATCATCCAGAATCTCATTCTGCTCACTCTCAGCTGTGTGTTAGCGAATTCGATAGTTATCTGCAGACATACGTCAACGGGATTGATTTGAGAACAAAAATCGACATCGAATCCAGTTAAGCAGGAGTTGGGGTTGATAGCACAGTGCATTGTGGCATAGAATTATCTTGTTTGAAACTAGAAACACCAACTGTACCACGAGTTAAATTCAATTTTTATGCGAATGTTTAGAAGCAAAAAAAAAATCTTCACGAAAATTTGGGCCGGCAAAGTGAAATGCTGCAAAAGAATAGAAGCTTAAAATGAAAACAAGAATACAAGAAAATTATAGAATAAAAGAATGCGAGATAAAGAGGCTATGAAGATCTAGAACTAATGGCAAGCTTGATATCGTTTGACGCTAATAGTCTCTGATGTTCAAATAGGAGGCATTTTCATTAATGTTCATGATGAGCGCAAAATTGGCTTTCATCACTGTTTATTAAGAGGTCAAGAATCGGAGGAAGTAAATGTGAAGTGGGAAAATACCTCATAAAAAAGTAAAGAAAAGCGGGTGGAGGAAATTTTGTTTGAACGACGATGATCTGCAGCCGATCGATGATTACTGGATAAATTCTAGAGAATACTGAAAGAGGAATGAGTAGTAGAGAGAAGAGAGCGAAGTAATTAAAGTTTTTAGGGAATGTAAACATTGAAAGGGATTAAAAGAAAGGGATATAAACGGAATTACTAAGAATACAATCATGTGGTCTTGATGTCCATCGATCGATAATCAGATAATTTCTAATGTTCTCTGATGTTCAGGATATTCCAACTATTCTATAGTTGAACTGTACTCTGATCAAATGCACTTAAGATCTTTGCAACTGCCATACTTTACTTCTCTTTGCCTCAAAAGGACTCAAAAATAATGTGATTAGTTTGATTTGAGAATTTCTACCAATCCAAGCTTCATCAAATAATATGAAACGATGAATGGACATAGGCTTCAGCAAGTAGTCTGACTATCTTGAAGCAGTTTTTTAGAATAACCGCAGTTGGATGAGATAGCGAATCAGAGTAGGAAGAAATGTTAGCGCAAATGTTTGGAAGATCATAATTGCTTTCTGTTAATAAAAAAGAACCGATATGATGATGAGATGTAAATCTTTGAAGATAATTGACATTTCGATATTTGATGCCACGAAAAATAATGAAGTAGAAAATATAATGCTATGTTATTCATCGTTGAATAGATGAAAAACAGCTGCTTTGGCGTCGAAAAGCAAAATGTTAGCCATCTAACAAAATTTGTATCCTTTGATAGGAATTTGTCGCTTAGAACCAGAAATCGTTACAAAAGAATGTATTTATAATAGTGATTAGAGGTGCCTTGTAATGCACATGTGCTCGGTTCGATCCAGCATCCCGAGCTAACCAATTCTCTCATCACTCCAGAATTGGCAAATTGACACGACACTTGGCTGGGAGCAAAATACTAATTTCATAAGTCGGTAGCCAGTTCTTGTCTTTATGTGCATAAATTACTCTACGCTAGAGCATATAACGCTTAGGATAGAGGTACTCCGCAAGAAAGCTAGTAGGCCAATGGCACTTGCGAGCGTTTTAGTATACTATAATTAGCCATTACTTTGAGCTACTCTGTCACTCTAAGGAAGAAATTTAATGTTAATGAAAAAATAAATTCCAACGTGTTACTTGGATGTACCCAAAAATCCGAAGAATAACGGCGATGATGGAGGAGCACAAACGAATCGAACGCAGAAGTGTAGGGATTAGCGAAATACATTTTGTGTTAGAAGATGAGAGTTATTGTTCACACACCAATAAAATAAGTTATCTCATGTATTTTAACAAAGAAAATCTCGTAGACGAGAGCGAAAATAGAACTCGGTCATATTTAGTTCTACTAAGGTGATTTTGTGTTATTTCGTTAGAATCAACGAATTATTCAATCGTCTTTTTATCTGCACTTACATTCAGTCATAAACTCCAAATGAAGTTGATATTCTTTATAGTGGGTAGATGACTTACTACATTTCACTTTATTATTCATTTACCAGTTTTGGAACATCTCGAAAGCTCCTACAGATAGAGAGCTAATTGTTTGCCTAGATATTTTCAAAAAGACACATGACGCCACACGGTGGTCAGATATGACACATATGATCTAAGAGAATCGAGTGGTGAGCAAAAATACGGCCTCAGTCGGGAGTCGAACCCTCGTTTCATCCAGACCGGGACGCGTGTTACCACGACGCCACGAAGTATTCGCGCGACCAGTCATTCTTCAATATCTCTATGATAGCTGTCAGTCACCAATCTTAAGCAGGCTTGGTCAGGTATACGATTTCGCTTAATAAACCCACTTGCGGTGACAACCATTGTAGTAAGTAATACTCGAAAGTTCTAGTGTTTTACTGCCTTTTTCGCAATATTATGATGTTTCGTTCATACCTATGAGGTTTGAGTGGTGAGAAAAAATAAGGATATAGATACCATATACACCATGTTATATATACTGTCATAGAGATATTGGAGAATGAGTGGTGGCGCGAATGTGCCTCGGTGGCGTTGTGGTAGGACGCGCCGCGGTATGGATGAAACGCGAATTCGACTCCAGCCTGAGGTTGTATTTTTGCTTACCACTCGATTATCCCTTTCGTGATCGGCAATATGGAACCAAGGCTATCGGAAAGAACCATAACGTTAACTCCAAGATACCACTTCAGGTAAGTGCATTCATATCACTTCCACGATGGTGCGAATGGAATTGCATGCGTGGGCCGATACTTGAGAGTTTGACAACACCGACTGCCACCGTTTCACTTTATCACTGCAGATCTTTAGTGGCCGTTTTTAATTTCTCAAAGAATGAAGACCTCTTCATCATCAAGTAGTCGATCTCCAACTATCACATGGACATAACATTTGCAGCATTCGTTGCACTAAGAAATCATAATGTAAAAAGTGTACGATGAGGAAAATATATAGTATTCAGACTACGCAATTTTTCAAAGCATTTCTTTACCGTTCAAACCCATATAGAAGCCTGATATCCTCGGAACTGAATTTCTAGCTTAATAATAAATCAGAAAATCATTCCGTCGTACGAGCAGTGTAGTTCTAGAAGAGTGCTAAGTAAGAGTGCCGAAATCAAGGCTTCTTTCTGTATTAACAATGGTGGCTGGTTGCTTGACATAATGGCTCGGTTACAGCTCCTAGCAAGGTCGACTATCCAGAAAAATAAACGGTATTAGAAAAATAACGGTAATTTAACCTTCTGCAGCCGATTTTCTACACGAATGCAATCATCATCAAAGATAGCCAATGTTGTATGACAGCAAAACAGGCCAAAAGAGTGATGACATTCATAAAAAAAAATAAATGAACGTAACATATAAGTATCTGACCGAGCAAGATGGAGGGACAATTATGAGTAGTAATGATTAAGTAATCAAAAACAGGCATAAACAATAAAATGATGATTAGATTATGGGGGCGAAGATAGGCACAATACGACGAAATCTGTTAATAAAACGGAACCAACGCTGTGACACTTATATTAGACAAGGTGATAAAGCTCATACACGATTGGACATTCAATAATAGACTGGAAAAGAAGTGAATCGTTTAGGAAAGGAGAGATTTATCACCTCACAGATCTTGTCGTTTTCGATGGATTTCTCACATATTCTCATAAATTCGGTGAAACAGTTTCTTTCTGATTGTGAATCATTGCATTTGAAAGTGATCATTAGATAGTACTCCGTATTGACTGAGAACTACTGAAAGTTTTCTTTTCTCACAGATGCCAGGCCTTGGAATTAGATAATATCATTGATTGATGCGAATCGATTTCCGCGTAAGGCATTTTTGTAGATCTCAGATTGTCAACACTTTACATAAATCCATATATTAAGTCGGTTCAAGTGGTTAAAATCGCTAAAACGACGGATTTATTTCGTAGAATACGATGACGTTGTGGTAGCACGTGAACTTGGTTTTGTTGTGACTCGTTTTTCTACTATAATATACTAAGAAAAGGAATTAATGGAAATAATGAATCTATCAATATATAATGAACCATAATAATAGAATAGTAATCACCTGTGTGACTTTTAGCCTACGGAATCAAGGACTTCAATTCATTCCATGATGTTCACCGTAAACAAGAAATGCCTCATACAAACTTCACTTAATCGTATAATAATATAAAAGCTATATAATGCTGCGTTTAAATAATATAAGAATCTATAGTACTCACTCACTTACTTAGATACATGAACAGTCCGTCTTACGGAATTCGTGCCGGTTTAGCTGTTTTGTCCCTTGGCGCCTCTAGGTAAGCCCAGCCGGGGCTTCCTCAGATCGTCACAGCATTAGAGCAGTCGCCGGCCCCATGTTGATCAGAGCAGAGGCAGATTAGCACTTTGCGACTAGTAGCTACCAAGACGGCGGTCGATCCTGGTACCGTTTACTCTTAGCTGGATTCTTCGAGTGGAAACGTCGCACACCTTATCAACTTGGATGTTAAACCTTACTGTGCTTCGCAGTCCGACAACCAGGAACACTTTCCAGCCGCGACGAAGCGGTAAATCATTTGAGAGGAATACAAAGTTTATAAGAACATAATGATAATGTAACAGAATTGAATGGTGAATAAAAATACGACTTCAGACGGCAGCATGAGTGGTGACGCAAATGTACCTCGGTGGTGTAGTGAACGCGTCCCCCGTATGAATGGAAACGCAGGTTCGACTCCTTTCTGAGGTCGTATTTCTGCTCGCTACTCAATTCTGTTAGGTGTATTGGAAACATTGTGCTACTGCGAAAAATGCAGTCAAAAACATTAGAAAATAAGGAATGAAAATCATTCTTGTAAGTATAATATAGTATAAGCCTATCTTCTATGCTGTTAGGGATATTCTCTAATCCTATATAGAAATATACATTTTTCATTCTACTCCTAATTGCTCAATATCACAACTATTATGTTAATGATGTAATTTGCTTGCTTAAAGTGTAATGAGAAAGATATTTTTTATAAATTGCGATTCCTCACACACTTAAACTTGAAATGCACTTGAGTTCGGTCGAACTAATGATTAAAGTAATAGTGGTTGCGAGGGTGCGAGAACGCAGTTTTAATGCTGCGAAATATCAGGAAACAAGGTGATTAACAAGCCGTTTGTTAGATCTCCTCTTAACACCCTGTTGTAGGAATTAACGAGCACCTTACGGAGCGCCTTTGCTCGGCTAACTCCGTGATTGTAAGGAGAATCGCCTCGACCAGTATTTTACGACATTTATGAAAAACTGAAATTCTTAAGCAGCAGCATGTGAAATATTTGAAAATCTTTCTGGAGGATGAATGCGAAAAGACGTGTTGAAAGCAAGTGCCACAATCCACACAGTAAACTGTGACAAAGAGTCGCGTAGAAAATAAATTTATAATAACACTAGTATGTGTGGTAATAGTATTAAAATGAACACCTGAACAGTTCTAAAACCGAACTTGGCGCAGTCTTGCCTATAATATACATTAGAACAAGCACTGCATTCAACTATTTTGCGACCTCGCTCAAGAATTATTTTGAGCCTTTCATGAGGTTCCTATAGGCGCTCATACGGTGGAAGACACGTGTTTCCGTCTTACAGCCTCGTCAGTGCCACGGTGACTTTTCGCTACTTAGTTCCCAGGGAACCAACCCTACATAGAGGAATCGACGACCAACTTTCTACACTCGCCGTACGGTGAAACAGCTGACGAAGCTGGAGGCCGAACCATGTGTATTCCACCACTGTATATGCGCTGATAACAGACCTCATGAAAGGCTCAAAATACATTGTCTGATTATATTTTAAAATTTGGGATTGAAACATCATTCTTGAGCAACTTGTTTTTCAAACAAAACTTGTTCTCGTCGGTATTTACTATACTACTTTTCCTCTGGGGCACCGTAGCCGAGTGGTTATGATGCTCATCGCGGCGCGCGTAGAGCCGAGCTCCACTCCTCCCCCTCACCTCTCTCCGGCAGTCGACAAGAACGCCTTGTAGGACGTGACAGCAAGGTTGCCCTTGGAATGAAAGGAGACTCGCTCAATCAGTATTCTACACCGTTCAAGAAGAAGACGAAAAATGAATTGAATGGTAGAAGTACCGGGATCCGACCAGTGAAAAAACAACTCTGCGATGGCGGATTAAATAAAATGCTAAAGTGCTTGTATCTCTTGAAGAAACAAAAATAAATCGATTTTTTGTCGTGCGTTTTATATGTTTTTGTCTGAAACTTTTCTCAACGAAGTTGATTTGAACTGTCATCATTTTTGCGGTGTAATCTTACTAAAGGTTGCCGCCATTCGAGTCATGTAAATTCGCAAAGTTATTTGTAATAATGTCACCGCACAGTAAAATAGGTTTATATAGGGCCATAGGATATGCAGTATAGTATTTCCCTAGAAGTATTGTGCACTATCTTTAACAGTAGAGGAATATGTAGGAGAGTATCAATGTTTGAATCCGATGAGTGTGAGGAAAACTCAATCAGCAGTTCCTTTGAGCCTTTCATATACGTGCCAACTCATACTCACACAAAGTCTGCACGTGTTGGATCAATTATGCTAACTAGCTAATGAGGTATTGTGGTTTAACTTTGATTAAATTAGTAAATTGTTAACGCTATAAACAGATTATACCTTTCTTTCGAGTGCTTTACTAAGACCACGCTCAAATTTCAATAAATCCTCTCATTATTATTTGAGCCAACTTGTCATATGGTCTGGTAAGGGCTCTTGTACAGCCTGATGCACGTGTTTCGTCCTTACAGACTCGTCAGTCGGGCAGAACCCGTCGTCTTTCAATATTTTTATAGTCAGTTCACCTTATAGAGAGTCATCGAAAACAAACGTTTTACACTCTATGTCAAGCGAAATTTTCACCTAACACAGAGTGTTTTCGCACTCGATTGCTCGCTGGCTGGTATTTTTATCATACTATACCTTTCTTTCGAGTGCTTTATTGAGACCAGAGCCCTGACCAGATCACATGACAAGTTGGCTCAAATAATAATGGAAGGATTTAGTGAAATTTGAGCGTGGTCTCAATAAAGCACTCGAAAGAAAAGTATAATATGATAAAAAATACCAGCCAGCGAGCAATCGAGTGCGAAAACACTCTGTGTTAGGTGAAAATTTCGCTTGACATAGAGTGTAGAACGTTCGTCTTCGATAAACTCTCTGTAAGGGAGCAGAGCTCTCGAGAGAAATGACCATAAAGATATCGAAAGACGACGGATTCTGCCCGATTGACGAGTTTGTAAGGACGAAACACGTTTATCGGGCTGTACAAGAGCCCTTACTAGACCACATGACAAGTTGGCTCAAATAATAATGAAAGGACTATAAACAGAGATAGAGCTTCTTCTAATAGTGACATTGATCGGATTAGGGATAGGTACTCATAGGCGACGTCTCATTACAGTAAGTCACGCAGCCATAACTCACATGCGAATAGCGCTCAGTACCTCGTTTTTCACTCAAAAAGAAGATTTTGGTCTGCCCAAATTGTTGGAAACAAGCGGAAACTCACCTAGGAGTAGTTTAAAGGGAGCAATTGTATGCGAAGCGAAATCCTTGAAAGAAATTAAAACTAACCAAATGACGAGGTCGATGAAGAGCTGTCGCTCATTTCTTTTCTCTTCAGAAACACAGATAACATCAAATAAATTCATTCTAAAGCCATGTCTTTGCGGTTCTAGCAATAAAATATTTATCACCATCAACTCTTCTGCAAAAAGCTTGAACGACGCTCTTAATGAGCTTCAGTGGCACTGGAATGAATCCATGGATCAGTTCAACTTTCGGATTGTTTTCGTCCAACTTCTTTCACCTTTCGATTTATGTTCGTTCATTAATGAACTTCGGAGATCAAAATATATTGCTCAGTATACTACTGAAAAGGAAACACTGATGAGGAATTTTTCTCATAGTGTGTCTCATGGGACCTCTCCTATATAAGTATTAAATGGGCCTGACGAAGGCGGAGTAGTTCGAAACTATAGCTATCAAGTTTTGAGAAAGGAGGTGAACCAACCTCGTACAAGTTCTAATTAGAGAAAAAGACTGAAAAGTAATTTCAAATGAAGGATAATATTAAGGTAATCTGATGGTATGATGAATAAAACAGAAGTTTCCAGCCATTTCTTAGCAAGTATTCCATAGAGTAATAGAAGCTGTAGTTAAGAAAAGACTTTCTGGAAGTAGTTTATATTAGAAAGGCTAACCACAAAGCAGGATAAGAGAAAAAAGCTTTTTCAACAAAAAATCGGGAAAGTTTCCAGTACCAGATCTCTCTAGAAAATGATGAAATTAAGTTAAACGCTAGCATCAATTCATTCGATTCACAATTTTATAGCATCTCTTTCTTCAATTAAAAACAAATTTCAAAACAATTGTAGAAGGTGGATAGATTGGATTCTCATTGACTAGGAAAAAAGGAATAACATTTAAAAGAAAAGTCATAACACGTTAACTTCGAAAAATATGACAAGTTCTTCTCGTGTGTGTGCCAGCCAATCTATGGCAAACAAATCCAACATAATACAATTATACTCGAATGCCAACAACAACGTCTGCCACAGTGAAAACAATTGAACACTCAGACTTTCAGCCGTTCGTGGATGAACATGCACTTTAACCGTAGAGGCGATTACGTAAAAAACATAGTAATAGATTTGATCGTCGTTGATAAAAATAGTGACATTGGTTTCAATGTTGCTAACGATCAAACTTTGAAGCAAGAAACTTTTTTGAACTAGTTATTTTCAAGTCATCGTCGAATATTTACTGACTAAAATCATAATCTCAGGCATAAATTGGTTACTCGAAAGAATGATGTTTGTAATGAAGAGTGGATTTCGTAAAAACACGTCGAGGAAATATACGTCTAAAATTTTGATCCAATTTGTTTATTTCATCGACTAATAGTTCTCTCAAAGCAGTGTCTTAGTTGTTCGATCTTTCAGTTGTTACAAAAGTATTTCACCCAACTTAAGAGGTTACCCATGGGTCAGCAACTATAACAAGCTTTGCCATCACTTTTATATCCGGTCGAAGTTATAGGTCTTGTTCACCGGTTATTCTCTACCCTCGGTATATAGGCGACTATTTCATTGTCTGCTTCACCAAGAAGGAATGCACCAATATTTCGAAGTGTTAAATTTGCAGCCATTCTATACGAAATTTGAGCGAGACAGTCCAAACGGGAGCTGGCTATCATTCGTAAACATTCAGATAAACTTCTAGAAAGTTGCTATACTAAAAAATGGTACCGGAAATCAAATAGCAGAATATGCTAGTTCATTGTCTTTCCTCTCACCCTCCACATACACATGTGTAAAGAGCACTTATCAAAAGTATGTGCCGAAGGGCTCAAATTGTATGCACAGGGGAAGAGGAGAGGAAGGAATCACTAAACTTGGTACGAAAAATAGCCATTTCAAATGGCTACGATATATCAGCCACTTGCGGGTTGGTTCAGAATTAGAACTCTAAGGATCAAAATAAAAATAGGACCCCCCCCCTCTCCCCCCAAAAAGCAATATTTCATACCTGAATAAGATCCCTTTCAAGCCTCCTTTTATGTTGTACGAAGCCAGTTCATTGGCCGGTATCAAACTTCCAACTAACACTTTGTGACTTCAACTAGTCCGTAAACGACTCTAAGATCGATTGTGTAACTCAGAAAATTGTATAATTCGCCCTGATGGATGAGGTTCGGATTGTATGAGTTCGGACATATTTCATTCAATATTATTCAATGATTGCGGGGATGATTATATTACCAAAACGGGTACCACTATGTGTTCGCATAAAAATGCATCTAGACGGTAGACTCAAAATTGAGAAAGTACAGAGATGACTGTTACAACCCTGGAGCGGGAGTTTAAAACATCAACGCGTAGAACTCTTTGAGCGCTTGGAGAAACGCTGAAAATTCAAAAATGAAGCGAAAGGACGAATGCGTCACTTTCACGCGAGACTTTGCGCCTTTTTTTCGCTTGTTCTTTAGCTAAACAGGCTGTGTATACAGGTATCAATAATCTACCAATTCATATGAATAGTCTAGTACAACGTAAGCTCAGGCTCTGAAATCGAAGTTTCTGTAACGTCACCAATCGAAATGCTATGACTACTACTGCCAACATCGTGTCGTCTAAACAAGATATTTGAGTGTTGAATTTGCATAAATTTGAACTGATTATTCTGTAAGCTTTGCAAGAGCATGAAATAATAAAAGGTAGTAGAGAAAAAAAACATAAAAATGAAACGAAAAGTAGCCTGAAGACTTGAAAAGAAGTAAATAGGCTGGAAAATTTACGTGTAAAATTAAGCCAGTGGACGCCAAGGGCATAATTGATCAGTCAACCTTCAGCAAAAAGACTTGAGATACAAACTCCTTGCTAGAATTATGCAAAACGTCGTTGCGTTCTCACCGAAAAGTCTTTCTCGTGAAACTCAAAACGTGAGGAAGAAATTCTAGTAAGAGGCGTGAAGTCCAAGAGAAATTCTTTTTAGAAAGTTATTCGAATGTCAAGGGAGAAATCAAGAGGTTTTTATTTTTTGTTTTTGAAAAAGAATTGTCATTTTGATATATGAATCTAAAAAGTGATACCGCAAGACGTTTCAAATGACTTATTCTCAAGGATCCTCAATTTTTGAGCACATTTATTCTGATTACTCTGAACACAATCCCGATGTTGCCACTTCATCAAAGGACATTTGAATGTACTCCTCAGCTTTATTTTTAATGAAACATCTATGTGGAATAAATTTCGCCCTAAAAATGTTCAACAACTGTTTTCTCTTGTGAATTCTCCAAAGAAGATTATGCCACTCAAAGCTGTTATTGAGGCATTCTATTTTTGAAAAACATTTCACTTTCAACTCGTAAATTTCAAACTTCTTCTCAAATTTTGACAATTTGGCCTTAACTTTCTGGACTAGAAATGTCATGAGGAAAAGTCAAAAAATTCAAAAAAGCGCATTCAAAGAAATGTTATAGTCAGAAGGCAAGGCGGTAGCGACATAAGATTTATTATGAATTTAATGCCTAGTAAAAAGTGCTTCATTTTGAGTCCAGGCAATTACAGAAAAAAAGAGGAAAAAGTTGTATTGACACCTTTAGAATTTAGAATTGAAAACTTTTTTGTTTACCAGTTAAAAACAATGGTAGCCTGATAATGATATGACGTGTTTTATAGGCGCATGTTTTGTCCTCCAGGACTTTTCAGCAGTACAATTCCTTGGTTTAGCCGATCTCTTGATGCTAAACTCCTTTATGAAAGAATCGACGCCGAGTAATAAATCATCACAAGTCAGGTGACAGAATCCCCTAACTGTGCCACTGAAGAGTCCTGGAGTGTGAAACAGGCGCCCGTCTGGCACTTGTCCTAAGAAACGGCCCAAAACATATATCATATCAAACTATTATTGTTTTCAAGCGAAGGTCTATAAAAAAGTGGTCGAATGGAGGGGTAAAAATCATTTTAACAGCCACAAGCTCGACTGCTGGTCTATGCAATGTCAGGGAATTCTATCACCTGACTTTTGGTGATTTATTACTCGGCTTCGATTCCTTCATAGAGGAGTATATTCTCAAGGGATCGGCTAAACCGGGGGACTGTGCTACTGAAGAGTCCTGGAGGACGAAACAGGCGCCTGTTTAGCACTTAGACCTGACAAAAGTCTTAAAACATGTTATATCGCTAACAGATTAGTAATGTTTTTGAGCGACGTTTACAAAAAAGCCATCGAATGGAGAGGTTATTACTTGAAACTGTAGAATTATACAGTTATATGCTATTAGATTACTTATTTTGAGTTTCGATGACCATCAACGAGGTTTTTGTGGTACTTTCACTCCTGGTTTTCGATTATAATATTAGGTCGACTTGCCGTTGTTGGTTATGCGGCATTAACATCCGACCTATAGCACCCATATCTTATGGTAAGAATGGTTACAGATGGCCTAGTGAAAATGTGAGCCCCAATCGTACTCTTTTGATGATGTGAAAACAACTTATTTATTTTTAACCCATACTCTTGACAAAACTGAGCCGCTTTTACATGCTTTTTCTCACGAAGTTTTTTCGCTGACATCTTAGCTTTCAAGAAAATTTAGCAATATCTTTTGTATTCTAAAGTTTAGAAATTTAAGTCCTACTGGACACAGGAGCCGAGCTCTTTTTCATCGATGAGAATCTGGCTAGGAACTCCACTTGCCAGTACAGGACGAAATCAGTCTACTTGAATACGTTTGGCTCAAGCAATATACAAGAACACCTGGCTAGAAAGGTGTCTCTAAAAGCATGGGACGCGGAAGGTAACCAGCTCTCGTTATCCCTGTACACACACAATAAATTAACAAAGCCTCTCCAAGCCCCAGAAATATGTCATGAAGACATGGAATTCATGCGTAAAAACAATATCAAGATCGAGGATATTGGGAAAAAATCGTTAATAAACCGAAAATCCTCCTTGGATGTGATCAATTGTGGACTCTGATAAAACAGGATGAGTCCCACATCCAACTTCCGTCCGGCCTACACCTGCTTCCCACAAAAATGGGATACCTGTGCACAGGCAAGACTGAAGAAGCTCATCAAGAATCAAGAATTAATGCATCACAACAAGAGGAAAAACAAAATAATGTGCTGTTGGAAATACAGCAAAAAGAAAAGGACAGCAAAGCACAGCTACCTCTGGAAGATAATGACGAATTGGACATTTGGGAAGGACACTGGACCCTGCAGAGCCAAGTCAACGCCGCTCTAATACACCATCCCGAGCCAAATAATTGCGAAGAGATCGATTGGGAAACATTCTGGACATTGGAATCAGCAGGAACAGAAGAATTTGCAAATTCCGAAAAAGAAGAAAAGTTGTTGATGGACTCAAAAAGTATGGGAGAAGTTTAATAAAACCATTGAAAAACGAAAAGACGGTTACTACGTCCGTCTCCCTTGGAAAGAAGTCACAACTCCGCTGCCAGACAATAAAGCAATCGCGTTCAATAGACTAGTAAGTGTGTGGAAATCTCTGCAAAAGGATGAAAACCTGCTAAACATGTACAATGACATATTCAAAGAACAAATTCGCTTGAATATTCTCGAGGAAATCAACGAAAAGAAAGCCGTTCAAAGCCCTCGAATCCAGTATATTCCTCACCAAGCCGTGCTAACACCAAATAAAGCTACTACGAAACTGAGAATGTCTACGACGCATCAGCGCATTACAA
The DNA here is from genome assembly GCA_019055375.1 of Parelaphostrongylus tenuis. NCBI lineage: Eukaryota > Metazoa > Nematoda > Chromadorea > Rhabditida > Metastrongylidae > Parelaphostrongylus > Parelaphostrongylus tenuis. The sequence continues at coordinate 93,734 of JAHQIW010000832.1, read as the reverse complement.
AGGATGTCCATCACTGAATGACCTCTTATACCGAGGACCAGTAATTCTTCCCGAACTCTTTGGACTCTTACTCCGCTTCAGATTCGAAAATAGCAATAATCTCAGATGTCGAAAAAGGCATTCTTGCAAGTTCGCCTTCATGAAGACGATCGCGATGTTACACGCTGCCTGTGGCTACATAACCACATGCAACCACCCTCCCAAGCAACATCAAGTTCTTCGCTTCACCAGAGTCACCTTGGATTGATCGCATCGCCGTTTCTACTGGCAGGAACAGTTCACCACCACCTCGATCACTACAAAACAAATTTTGGTGCATCGGCCAAACGAAAGGACTCAGGTCAGAATTTTCCAATTTCAAATTTATCATCAAAAACAAGTCTCATCATGGCCCAAAAGTTATACCTCCTTTGCCCAAAAAGGAATGCTAACAAACTATACAGCACAGCTCGAAAAAGTGCTAACAAAACTCAAAGGAAGACAAGCTTGACACTCGAAATGTAGCCGCGGAAGAGTGGCCAAATACACCTCAATTCCTTCAACGCAGCTTACGACGACTCGAAGAAGGATTATGTGTCCTTACGACAACGTCAAATAAACTACAACAAGAATTGTACGACTTTTCTGATCGACTCCAACAAAATCTGGACCCAGCCGACATCATCCAAGAGTACCAAGAAATGCTTGAGTACCCACAAAAAATAATCTCGCAGGCTTTCGAATATTCCACAATTCTAGAAGCTCGAATTGTCGGATTCAAAAATCGAATTGAAACGCTCAGTGTTCAAATTCGATAACAATGACAATAGCAGACCACAAACGCCAGTCGTGAAGCACATGGATCTTCCCACTATCCCATCCCAATATTCCATGGCGACATTGGGAATGGGATAACTTTGGGAAGTCTTCAATAGCAACATTCACTCACAAAACATTCCCAACCTCCACAAATTCACCTACCTTATTAGTTCTCTAGAGGGAGAGCCACTTCAAACAATTAAGAAATTCCAAATCAATAATGACAACTACGAAAAAGCAATCGATCTTCTTATTTCCAAATATACCAATTCCGAGGAACTTATTCTTCAACTACTCGAAAGACTAGACAAGGTCTCACCTCGATCAACAACTTTGCACGAACAACAAACGACTCTCGAAAACATAGAAGCCATAATACTACAACTCATCGACAAAGGAGAAAATGTTGACAGTCATTACATGTTCAAGAAAGTTTTCTCAAAGTTTCCTCAAGACACCCAAAGGAAGGTAATTCCGAAGAAAACATCAACTGCCAAGTACTTCGACATGAGACTACTATTAGACTTACTAAACCTAATAATCTCTAATGAACAAGAGATTTCACGCTACGTGTCAACGGTCTTCCACTAATAGACCACAAAGTCGACTCACCCAATAACAACAACAAATACCAACAACAGGATTAATCAATCCAGTCCAGGATTATCGCCATCCATTTGCATATACTGCAAGGGAAACCATAAATCATCATACTGTACAACCTACAAAACTCCACAGAAAGGTATCAATACCTCCAGAGCAATAACCTATGCCACATACGTGCATCACCCTTCCATACTAGCTTCCAATGCAAAGGATCATCATGCTTCAAATGTCAAAAAAGACACCACACCCCAAGTTTGAGTGAAGTGCGTAATAAAGTTTCAAGCCCCACGTGGCAGACAAGAAGTTGTGGCGATCAAGGGTCAACGTCAAACGACACACTCAAGCTGTCAAAAAGGGAGCAGATCGACTCCAATACAACAATTATTCTTAGAGGTCTAAAGTACTAATTATTCTGAACCAAGAAAATCTCTGATCCTCATCAGACTGTAACTCCGCACGCACTACAAAACAAATCGGAGGGTCGAAAAATCGACTGCAGAAGTACAGCCAACGATGTTACCTACTGGACAGTTAACGGCTTTGAACCCCACACCTTCACAGAATCATAACATCATAATAAAAACATATATCCGTCTAGCTATCGAAAAAACTCCATTTATTGAAATTTTTTGAGTAATGTCTAGAATATCATCTGCTTTATTCTCTCACAATTTATCGAGAACAGGGAGCATTTGGAAGCATCGACACAGGACATATCCACTGAACATTCGAACGACCGACTTTCTTGAAATCTCGGCATGTTAATAATGTAAAAATTTGAAAATGAGAAGAGAAGCTTACTAAATTAATCTTTATCTAAAGCTTCACGAGGTTGGTATCTTTTTCCCAATCGATTGTTCTTCATTCCGGTCGATGGGTTTTCGAGGCTGCTTGTGGCTGACGTTTTGGCAAATACGCCTTCTTCAGAGCGTGAACGTATTATTCGTTCTAGCTTTATTCATATGACTACACACTGTGAGAAAAAAAGAAATTAAATTGAAAAGCTAGGGTATAAATAAGCTATAATTGATTCAGGGAAAACCACTCACCGTGCAATCTAATCTAGGGATTACCTATGTTGTTAGCGCCAGGGTGACATGAACCCGCCCCATGTCCCTAGGTCAAATTATGGATAGGTGTTAGCTGAGACCTATGCTAGAAAATAAATCTGAGATAAGGTGCCATGTTGTTGGTTATTTTAAGGCACTCTCCCTTGTTGTTCATTTGCAGGTTTCTGGAATTTATCAAGAAAGCTTCAAGGGTCTTTCGCGCCGACGTTTTTGATTCGTGCCCTAGGATTTTGACTACAACCTCGAAGTCGTCATCGTTGATGGCAGTGTGATTTATTTTCCTTTTCAGAGGAAGGTCAGTAGAGAGAAGCATCTTGGAGATGTTTCTCCGTTACATCAACATCCAACTGACGAGGAATAACTACAAATTCCCCACCCTTATCGCTAATAGATAACAGAATGTTTTTTGAGTTTATCAACTTTCGGACTTCTTTCACGCCATGTTTTTGTTATTGAGTTAGGCTGGAGCTGAATTTGTTTTGTCGGTAGCGATTAAGTACGTGGAAAAGTTCGTCTGAAAATTTCGCTCCCAATAATTAATCGCACTTAATCGCTACCGACAAAACAAATTCAGCTCTAACCTAACTCGAAAACAAAAACATGGCATGAAAGAAGTCCGAAAGTTGATAAACTCAAAAAACATTCTGTTATCTATTAGCGATAAGGGTGGGGAATTTGTAGTTATTCCTCGTCAGCTGGATGTTGATGTAACGGAGAAACATCTCCAAGATGCTTCTCTCTACTGACCTTCCTCTGAAAAGGAAAATAAATCACACTGCCATCAACGATGACGACTTCGAGGCAGTAGTCAAAATCCCTAGGGCACAGATCAAAAACATCGCCGCGAAAGACCCTTGAAGGCTTCTGGATAAATTCCAGAAACCCGCAAATGAACAAAAAGGGAGAGTGCCTCAACATAACCAACTATATGGCACCTTATCTTAGATTGATTTTCCAGTATAGGTCTCAGCTGACACCTATCCATAATTTGACATAATGACATGGGGCGGGTTCATACGTCACCCTGGCGCTAACAACATAGGTAGTCTTTAGACTAGATTGCACGGTGAGTGGTTTTCTCTGAATCAATTATCGCTTATCAACAACCTAGAATTTTCAATTTATTCTTTTCTCATAGCATGTAGTCATATAAATAAAGCTAAAACGAATAATACGTTCAGCCTCTGAAGAAGACGTATTGGCCGAAACGTCAGCCACAAGCCACCGCGTAAACCCATCGACCGGAAAGAAGGATAATTGGCTGGGAAAAGACACCAAGCTTGTGAAGCTTTAGATAAATAATAGTTTTCTAAGCTTTTCTTCTCATTGAACATTCGTTGATGTAGCACTGACCCATCTAGCACAGCACAGCGTTCTAACCAGTTGCCATAAAACTGCTACTAAGAAGCGGCTTTCTCACAATATCATAACCATGTTTAAATGAAAAGTGTCCTCAAAAGCTGATTTTGAAGTTTATCTTTCCATGAAGAAGGCAGAGCGTAGGTGGTGGGTGACGTGGCCGAGTGGTTGTGATGAGTGTCACGGCGCGCGTGAAGCCGAGCTCCATCCCCCACCTCCCAGTGGCAGTCAACAAGTCCTTGGGACGCCACAGCAAGGCTATCCTTAAGGTTGCAAGAAGTCTCGCCCAACCAGTTTTCTGCGCCATTCAAGAAGAAGACGAAAAACGAATTGAATGCTAGAAGTACTGGGATTCGCACAGTGAAAAAAATCACTGTCATAACGAATCAAATAAAGTGCTAAAGGGTTTTTTTTATGGATATCAATCATCATTTTAGAGAAGGAAATCAGATGCGTAGAGAATTTCTATTTCCCACATGAACCGATGAAATCGTCATCTTACCAAAATCTGTCGTAAAGGTAGAAATGGTGCTTCTTGAGGTTCAAAACTCTGAAACACAAAATGTGAGATTAGCAGTGAAGTGACAGTGAATACAATCCATGAAGAATTATAAAGGTGAGTTGGAGAACAACACATAGCACCTCGGGGACCGTTACTCCAAAGGGGCAGCAAATTTTGTTGTTACACAGAGAAAGGTAGTTTGCTTGGCTCGCACAAGTAGAACACCTGAAAATTATCACGCTTCAATACCCCTTCTACATTAGTGTGTCAGAGTCATCTCGTTTAACACGGTCCCATTTAACTTTTTTCCAAAATAGCGCTTACGCTGAAATCGTCTCATTTTTTCTTTAACAGTTTTAATTCCTGATTTTAACAGCAAGATAAAGTGCACCAACTCAGAAGAACTTTTTTAGCATTTTATTTGATTTCACAGCGTTTTTTTTTCACTGTGCGCATCTCAGTACTTCTAGCATTCAATTCTTGTTTCGTCTTCTTCTTATATGGCGTAGGATACTGGTTGAGCGAGTCTCCTTGCAATCTCAAGGATAGTCATGTTGTGGCGTTTCATAGGACGCTGGTGTTGACTGTTGAAGAGAAGTGGGGGTGTAGCTCGGCTCCACGCGCGCCGTGACCAACATCACAACCACTCGGCCGCAGCGTCCCATTCAAAAAATCAAGTATTTCAAATACATCAAAGGATTTTAACTGTTATAAAAAATCACTCATTCTTTACGGTTCTCACACATATAAGCATTAGTTGTGGGAACACGTGACGCCGCATCTCATAGCAGTGCCTACAGGGCGAACATCTCGTGCACTACTTCAACAAAGACAGTGAAAAGCAGAGTATTTCTACAAAAACTTTCTAATTTGAACTCTTATTTAAAAGACAGAATTTCACCTGAAAGCCATACGAATAATCAAGTCATCTTTTTGAAGTTCCCTTATTTGGGCTAACAGTAGATTGGTAGTCATAAAAATTCAAAAGGGAATACTAACCTCGCACTGGCTTAAACAGTGAGAATTCGTGAGATGTTGATGATTATTCCACATTACATTTCACTGCAGTTCTGGAGCACATCATGGACGAACTGATGAGGATTTGTTTGCTCACGAGTGTCTATGCGATTAATGAACCTGTAGATGGTAAGGACGATACAATTACAGGGTTACTACATTCATTGGCAGCTTATCGGAATAGATGTGGCGTATATTCGCGAAGCAGCACAGGAATGTCTTTAATCTACTTAAGAAGAAACTTTCCACACCAATGAATCCGTACATATAATTATGACTATGCCGCCCAAATCACCTGCATCAGGTAGCAAGTATATGGCCTCCTTTGATTGATAAACACGTAATTTATTGCTTTATGCTTGTAGTGCCACAGACAGGTCATGCCGCATCGCAATGAATCTTTGCGAGTGAGTTCGTTATAGATGAGACAGATGAGAGCATACTCCTACATTCTCCCTATGCCAAAGTACACTATTTTCATCGATACTTTGTGCATAAGATCACAAACATGCTTGAAAGGCTATAAACCAGTCAGTACATTAAATGAGTCATGCTTATTAACAATTATAGATAAGTGCTCTGCACTGCTCATGTGTTCTTGGATTCCAATCGTGAATCTCGGACCTATCCAAGTCTTATTTTAGCACTTTACGCTTTGCTTGATCCGTTATCACAGTGCTTTTTCCACTGTGCGGATCTCAGTCCTTCTAACATTGAATTCATTAATCGTCTTCTTCTTGAACGGCGTAGGTACTTTGTAACCGAATCCCCTTGCAATCTCGAGGATATCCTGGCTGTGGCGTTCCATAAGGCGTTGTTGTTGACTGCAGGAAAGGGTCAGAGGTGGAGCTTGACGCCACGTGCGTTGCTACAAGCATAACAACCACTCGGCCACGGCGCCCCCAAATCCTATTTTATGGCCAATAAATTGACAGTGTACATGCATAATGCACTGATTCTATAAATCAAATGCCATTCAACATTCCGTCTTCTCGAAAATTGCACTGTAGGTTGCGGTGGCGTATCATTACTGTGCAGAGAGGTGCTCTGCAAAAGTCATCTCTATTTAGTGAATACCGTGTGCCCTCTAGCAGAGTTACCCCATCAATGTATGGAGAATCACTTCAATCAGTGCTCAAATCCATGTACAAAAAGATCACTTGGCTGCCTGTTAATCGTAATCACTTTCGAATTCGTAAACATTTGAGGTGATTCAAGCGGAAAATCGAATAGAGTGAAGGAAATGTGAGTTATGCACAACATGAGAAAAAAATCACTAGTTTTTAGTGCGAGAAAATGACAAGATACCAGAATAGTCTGCTGCGGAATTTCAAATGGAAAGAATGAGTCTTGATAAACCCAGAGCGAGATAGGCCCAGAATCCACTCAATGTGGACGGTTCCCGTAATGAGCGCGATGGCTACCACTGCGCTCCAACTACTGTTCACACTCATAATTCAATAGTATAAGCCATTCAATGCATTTTGACAGTGAAAGATCATTAGGAGGAAATCGGATAAGGTCAATGCTTGGTTCGTGAATTTTGAAGCCAATTATGGACTTTTGTTGGAAGAAATGTATTGATATCACATTTCATTATGTCATTCATCTACATCCCTTTTTTTTTAATAGTCTGACAAATGAACAGTGGGACAGATAGCTAAGTTTCTGGATAATTGAACACGACGTGCGCAGTGCAATAGTTGGAGTTGATATTGCAATACAGATGGACATTGGTTCGATCTTACAAACAAGCAAATTTGTTATAGTATATAAGAGTTATCAGGTCGCTTCATAATTTTAGCACTAGAGCAATAAACACCAAATTTATTGATTAGAAGTAATTAGAAAAATTTATAATTTTGGAACCTATAGCGCATGTGGCGCAGTGGTTAGTGGCGCTCTGCGTTGCACACGCGGTCAACGGTTCAATTTTGCGCTCATGGCTCACCAAGCCATTCACCCCTCCGGGGTTAGTAAATTAGCACCAGAATGGTGTCAGACTTCTTTGGGAGGATAAGCAGCACTGACTCGATACAGCGAGAGGCCACTGTGAGTCCTTATACAGGCCAGCTATGCATTGTATCACTTCAAACGAAATTAGAAATTGCAGACGAATGCATGACGCATCACTTAGGAAATCATCAACGCCGAGAGCTTTATCCTTTGTGCTTTTAAATCCTAAAATCGTTCAATTGAGCATTTCCTTGCGAACATTGTGGTATATAACTTGCCTATACCTGTTTTCAGATGGACTTGTCCTAGAAACAACTTTGCTTGTTACTCATGCACGAATCGCGTAGGGGAAAATGCTAGTAATGCGGAGCGCAAGACTAATGAAGCTTGGGGCGATAATGCGGTTGTAGAAAGGATGGCTAGAAAGAAGTTCACGAATTCCAAAGCTGGATGCAGTTTGGAGGAACAGTCGCGCTTGAGCCTTTCACAGGGAGCTTCGTTAATCTCGCGTGTCGGTTCACCAACATTTTCCCATACGCGTCATTCGTGCATGAGTAGCAAGTGAGTTTGCTCCCACAACAGCTCCATAATTAAGCACGTATAGGCAAGCTGTATATTGAAACGTTTGCAAGAAAAGCGCAGTTGAAAGATGATACAAATGACACAATTCCAAATTCCTCTGGTTAGTAAATTTGGTGTTTGATGACATATTTTGGGCCTTTCATGATGTCAGATATAGCACTTATGCTGTGGCAAGACTTGTGTTTCGGTATTGCAGCTCTTCAGTTGCACAGTGGCTTTTAGTGCAGTCAATTTCTTGCAAGGAGATATCCTCTACATAAAGTAGCCGACGCCGGAATTTTCACGCTTACCTTTTTGACTGTTTTTGAGACCTCGCTCAAAAGAGTATAATACGATATTTTTTTACAGTGCAAGACACGTAGTTCGGCTTTATAGCCTCATCAGTAGCACGGTGACTGATTATTCATTATCACCTGACATGCGGTGATTTTATAGCTAATTCGGCGTCGATTCCTTTAAATGGGTAGTACATCATCCTGCAAGGGATAGGCTGAACCGAAAGACAACGTGCCACCGATGAGGCTGCAATAGTGGAACAGGTGCCTAGCAATCTAATGCCATAACAGACTTCATAAAAGGCTCAAGATATGATATCAAAACGTTCTCTTCGAAAAACAACCTTCGGACCTTAGCAAACCTTTGACTGCCTAAATTAGTATTCAATCACTTCTCACGATGCCACGAATGAAACCAGATTCATGAAATATTTCTAAGGATATCAAACAACACTAGATGCCTGAAACTCTTTCTTTTTGATTAGGTCATTATATACTCATTCTTGAATATCCACAGCTATGTTTCGTTACGTTGTCTCAGAAACGTAACACTTTGAAATGAGTGGTTAGCGTCATTTTTCTACTCATTTGTCTATTGGACCTCTCTGAAGTTGTGCAATAAATTCTATTCAAATGCTCTTAATCCTGATGCCCAAAATAAGCCGTTTTTGATGTTTCTGATTCCTAACCATGTCCATTCAAAACTCCTTGAAACTAATCGATTTAATGTCTGAATACGATGAAACAGATAGAGTTTCATTAAATTAATCTAACTGCTTTTTGCGAAGCCGCTAGCAAATGGCTAGTGATGCTCGGCTACCCCCACCACCTCACTTCCCCGACATTCTTTGACAATCAGTATCGAGTATCTTGTGGAACATCTTAGCCTGGTTATCCTCGAGACTCCAAGATTTGCTCAACTAAATTTCTACGACATTTATGAGAAGACAAATCCTTAATAAAGCGATGAACGTGAGGGACGATTTGAATGCTATAGGTACTGGTGACCGCACAATGGAAAAAAACTGTGATAAGGATCAACTAGAATGAAATGTTAAATGGACTGCCTTTTGGCTGTGATACGGTTTATTTGTCATAAGATTAGAAGCAATACAGGTAATGTTCAACTAACACTACGCTCAACATAATCGGAAGAAATAGAAAAGGTTACTGACAGAGTTAGTCGAGATGCTCATTCAGTGCCCTGATGATGATGGTTCCTTATTTGTCTTTCAGAAATTAGCGGCAAGATCCTGATTCTGAAGCGCAAGTCCCTAAGGAGCCTTGATTAGTGTATAACTAAGTGACTTGGCGGGAGAATTTTATCGGGCTGGAGAAGATAAGTAACACGTACTAAGATACTAAGAAAAAAAAAAGCAAACAGAAGAAATATTCATGAACTAAAGATGCAGATTAAGCACATTGCTGATGGGAACCTTACTGTACTCGGAGACATCACTATTGGTAAATTGTATCGCTTGCGTCACTAAACGACGTCGTTTACAAATTATTGACAGCAATTTGTTACCGCAGTAATACTGACAGCTATCAGTTGAAGAAGTTCACTCTATGGCATTTTAACGTCGCCGCCAGCGCTTAACATGATTGCCGAAAGATGCTGAGTATTGATATCACCAGTATTAACGTTGAATCACTTGCAATATAGCTCATCATTGTAGGAAAGGGAGATCAAATCAGACTGTTAAGATGAATGCAAATCAGGTTTCAAAAAGTCTGCGAAAAACCTCGAGAAATAGCAGTACGCACAAAACTCAAGGAAGACATTGGTTGTTTTTTCCAACGGGCTAATAGTCAGTGAAGAGCAAGCCGTCAAAAGTTGTTCTGAAATGAACAGCATCATAAACGTAAAAGAGAATCATGTGCAGACCATCATTTGATAAAAAGACCGATAACAGGATGAAATACAGATATTGCATAAAATTCACTATATGTTTATCGGTTGTCCGGAATTTGGAATATTATGAGCCATTTCTGTGAAGATTCTCTATGAAAAAAAAAAACGCCACCTGTAGTGCTTGCTTCTCATTGGATCATGCTTGAAAAAACTCGAACAAGTGAGCGCTTGCGAAGTCTTCGCTCTTAACCGAGGTGTTTGCGAGCTGCCCACGGGCTGTGTAAAATAGAAATGCACAAAAGGAGTTAGTCGTTTCGAGTGTTTTCATAAGACCACGCTCAACTTTCAACATATCATCTAACTATTATATGAGCCAACATGTCATGTGGTCTGTTATAGGTCTGACTTATAGAGCCCGAAACACGTGTTTTCGACCTTTACGGTCTCATCAATCGGGCGGTACCATTCCTATTTTGCTAATCCTTTCGGGGCGCTTAGTCTCCTATACGAAGAGGGGGATAGTTTCACTTAGTGGGCAGTGTAAAATGTTTGCCGTTGCCTAATCCTTAGTATAGGGGACCGAGAGGACTGGCAAAAGTCGAAAGGGTACAGCCCAACTGATGAGACTGTGAAGGTCGAAACACGTGTATCAAGCTCTATGAGTCAGCCCCAAAACAGACCACATGACATGTTGGCTCAAATAATTGTTACGAGATATGTCATTCGAACACTTGCCGAGTTCGCTACTTGCATGGATACTTCAAGTGCTCGTGCGCACCAATTACGAATAGTAATCTAGAACTTCGATACCTCTGATTAGCGGTAATGATCAAAAGATCTCTTCACTACGAACGCCCGAGGATCCTCTTGGTGTTCCTGGAATCTGATGCCATTTACCTGCTCTTAGACGTTTTAGCTTCCCAAGTTGAAAGATTCTTTCCATTATTTAACCATTCGTTAGTGTTTGGATATAAAAACTGAGTACCTTTTCAACTGATATAACCAAATGAAGATTGAGCTTTGAGCTGGCCACCATAAAGTCATTTGCTTTCTTATGGAAGTATTTTTGGATTTGATACGGAAGACAGTTTGCATGCACACAGATTTATGCTTAAACTGTGTCTGAATATGATTGCATAGATGGGGAAGGTGAGACGAGAAGTCTACTGTCAGTGATGCTCATTCAATACGAGTAGACCTCTTGGTAGACACATAAAGTCTTTCATCTTTACGATATCGGTAAATTGTACCAGATTTTTCTGTATTATCCCAGGATTCAGACTGTAGTCGATTTCACTCTTAGTTTACAACATTCATGAAAGAGTCCTAAAACCCAAAAGTAGCAGTGTTACCTGCGATTTTGCAACCTCAGGGATGACGGATGCAAGGAAACAAATCAATTGCAAGCAGTACTGGGGCTGCTCAGCTGCTCAGTGCATCGATTTGGGCACCGTAGGAAGATATTTTGTAACTCAGAAGTAGAATTGGAATCGTAACAAGCCAGAAATCATAGCGAAACGATTACTTACACTTCTGTGAAGACTTATTTTCCAGAGAATGAGGCCGGTTTCCCATTTGCTCCCTTACAATCAGAAAAAACCATGTTTCACTTGCTTGTTTTTGAGAATATTTAGATCCTTTCCGAGATTGGTAAATCAGAGTCATACGTACGTTCCGGCGCTCTCACCCGCTTCAACAGTGGCCCACGCTACCCACTGAACCTCACATTATAGCAAGGATGTGGAGATGTAATTTTTGGTGATAGCACATGATATTGTACTATCACCATTTTTAAAACAATATATTCTGTGGCAATCCTACCGAGCACTGACGTGGGCCATTGATGAAGCCAAAGACACCGCCGAAACGTACGTATGGCTCGGACGTACTAACATCGAAAAGTCTCTGGACATTCTCACAGAATATGTTGAAAGTTCGAAAGGACCTTTGAAAACGGATAAAAGAGATGAGCTACTTAACTGTATCCAAGTTCTATTCTTAACGGCCTCATTTACATCCATTTAGAAAAACATTGAATTATTCTCTCCACGCCGGTTGCCAGGAGTTGTTACTGAATAATTAACGAGAGGATTTGAAATACGCTTTAAACCCAAACAAAAAGGGATAAACAATCAGATAAATATTATGCGAACTGGCAAATCATCAAGAAGAATCCTTGTATAAATTGGTGACAATTATGTGACGGAAGTTGAATATATTCCGGAAATCTATAAGGAAATAATCAAAATTCCTAAGCAAAGAGTTCTTTTCGAGTAGTGAAGAGGGTGGGCGCGATAAGGGCGCTGGTAATACTCTGCAAGGTACTCTGCTGACGCTTAGTAAACAAGAACTTATTGTTAAGATTGAGTAAAACTTGGGCAAATGTTCAGATTAGAAAACTGCTGAGCACTAGATAATGTAAAAGACCATGGCCGTCTTTTGGTAGCGAAGCGAGAGCTTTCAACGCTGATTAGTCCTTTAGGAATGTCACGACCCTTCGACTTTTTTTGTGTCATCACCGAGGTGAATGAGAGTAAATTGGCATTATGTTTTGGGTGCCTACGTTGAGCGTCTCCCTCCACCTACAGAAATCTGGCATTGTCGTGGAAATATGGAAAACGTACTTTGTTGAGGCAGGAATTGAACTAAAAAAAACCTCGTGTTCAAAAGCAAACTCTACCATTGTACTGCACGTTTTTGTGACGTCTTGATATACATGAGTTACAATCCAGGTAAAATTCTATTAATTAGATACAAAGCATTACTGAGTGTCGGCCTGTCGCTATATTGACTTGTTTCGATGAGTGACGAAAATTTTTACATAACTCATTTGTCGAAGCGATATCATCCCACTCTTCGGACTCATTGCAAGCTAAATGAACATATATGCTTCACAAAAATGCATATATATACCGCCAGTTTTATTGAAATCTTCAATGAGTTTTGGTCTAGAAATTGCTCCATTTATTTGTTTATTATCAGTTGTGTTAAAATTATGGATCGTGAAATGAACGTATAGCAATACTTCAGTTACACAAGATGAGGATTAAAACAGCCGACATTGTTAAAATCAACTAGTTCAAATCAGCTAGTGTGCACAGAGCCATGAAACGTTTCAAAGAGGTTAGAGGGGCGTTCGATGTGCAGAATGCCTAGGGGAAGCTAAGCGCGTGGATCGTCCGGAACATGGTTAAAAATACAACTCGTTCGATAGCTGATGTTCGCTTTGTCAATGGCACTTTTTACGAATGAAAAGATATCAACAGCCGAACCACCTAAGAATCAACGTCAACTTCTCAAGAAGGGTTAGCAAAAGTCCGCAGTAACAAAAACAATGAGCCGCAGTCATTTTCCGGCCTTTGTGATGGTCTGACCCGGCATTTGGGTCACCGTAATGACGCCATTGGACTTCATCAACAGAAACGTCAATAACCATTCAGCCAGCTATCAGCAGTAAGCCTTACGGAACGTACTGAAGTTTTGGATTACTCGGCACCTTGGCACTGAACAATTTACGCTTCAGCAGGACTGGGCTCCTGCGCATTCGGCCCGTTCAACGAGTGCCATCTGTCAAGAGCTCTTCCCCATCTCTTGGGGAAACGAGATTTGGCAGTTATAATCGCCGGATCTCAATCCAGTGGATTATTTTGCGTGGTTTATACTGAAGGAAAAAGTTTCAGCTACCTGCGACACGACCGTATACTCGTTTAAAACGCCTATGACACGCGCTTGAAATGACATTACGGTGGAAACGTGCGCGAACATTACTGAAAATTTTCGTAAGCAACTTCGTAAATGTGTAGAGGCCAGGGAAGACAGTTTTGAAAAATTATAATGAATTTTTTGTCCATTGTCGTAGTTATTGACTAATAAATTCAAATATTTTTTCAACTGGATGATTTTATTTATTTATGCAGTATTTTTTACTGTTGAAATATCTGAAAAACTTGACAGATTTATTTACTTATTATTATATTTATTATTTATTATATATGAATATATTTTGTGTATATACATTGTATAGCTTCAGCTTCTTGTTGGGAGCCATACAACATAGTTTTGTCAGATTACTGCATTTATGTGGACAAGGTGAAGCACTAAAATTCTGTGATTGAAATATTTGTATTAGTGCCTCATTCTACATTACAAGGAGTTGGCGGGATAGCACAATGAACAAGCGATGAGGTGCAATGGGAAATGAGGTGATAGATGCCAGTTCGACCCTCTCTCTCAACACTCTCTTGTCATCACTAATTATACAGAAGGCAAAATCCTCAAGCTGTTGGAAGACTTCGTGAAAGACGAATTCAAGGTAAAAGAATCGAATGTAATGGCTGTTCCTCACAGTAAACTGTGATAACGGATAAGTAGAATAATTATATATATATATATATATATGTATATAAACAAAATAAATCTTCATATGTTATCTTATTCGCTTATAATTTTTAACTCAAAAAACTGGAGAGTTTTCGGGATTACTTAAGACAGTTTAGAATCATTTATCAAACACTTGAATGACATGTTTTTCAAAAATCATTGGTCTTGTTACAAGACGGTTCCGGGTGTATTGATATTTTGTCGATTGACAAAGCTATTCTTCGCCATTGACGACGAAGCTGGCATGTGAGTGTGCTTCCATATTGTGCCAGCAGACAGCTGCTGATCTTAGTAAAGTTCGGCTTATCACTGACATCAAGTACTTCTAACCGATAGATAATTCTGGAACAAGTTTACTTTTGACGGAGATCCACGACAGTACAGAGTTGGCCGTAGTTGAGTTTGTTCAAGGAGGAAAACCTTTGAATCACATACCATTAAATCATTGAAAAATATGGCGTTAACTTGCTATCGAAAGGAGAATGAGAGCGATATTACAAAGATCATACGTGCTATGAATTACAAAACATAGAACTCATTTTTATCAATTTAAATAAATTTTTTTACTCTCAGGCAACACTTATTGCAAGCGAAATTTGTCTGAACGATATTCTGTATGGATGATGATTAACGGGACGTTTTTGCAGATCTTTATGATTATGGCAAATGTGTCAGCTATTTCGCCTTCGTCAGAGCCAGTAGCCGGATTAGTACTAGCTAACCTATACGTAAGTTAATGAATCAACACTCTCCATTCATACTATCTGAAATGGATATTTTCTGCAGACTGCCTTTGTTATGAAAAGAAACAATAGCGATTGTTATTAAATGGACTACAACAGTCTAATTACTTCGACTTACAACAACTACCACGATGGCCGATGCTTGATTATTCACTATAAGAGGAATGGTATATTCAGACGCAGGGCAGTAAAAGGAAACAAAAGTAAAGCTTCAACGCCAGAAATTTGCTACATATCCGTCCGAACGTAGCAAAACGCTTTCTTAAACTTTAAACCCATTTCTGCTTCCATTTGAGGATTCGTTTTCACTTGTGTTATGCAGATCCCACACTTCAAACATCCGCATCGTTTTTGTCGTATCCATCATTCGCCAAACTCGTATGAATATGTGCTTGCAAAGCAGTGTTATTACTAGGTTGAGAAAAAAATCCCTTGACATCCGCGAAAAAATCAAATCATATGCTTGTTCCACACAGCATCGGTTAATTCAAACTCATGGGAAAGTTCCCAGGGATAGTTCCATAAGAAACTTCCACAGTAAAGCTAGTTAATGTGCACCAAATTTTAGTTTACTCTTCGGATGTTAAATGATGACGATGGACGAAATTGAGCTTCTAGTTTTGATAAGATATTGCTGGAAGCGACAACTTTCGACAAGAGATCTGTAAAGGAGATCTGTGGGGTCGAAGGTAAAGGAACTGTGAACCGCGCGACTGTTGCAAAAGTGATACTAAGCGATTTGAAAGTGGTAATCACAGTCTCGAAGACCAACTCCATCCGGTCGGCATTAAAATTGGATGATGGAGATCTGCAGGCAGCTTTGGACGCTAAACCGTCTTCAAACACTCGTGAATTAGGAGTAAGACATGATATCTATCAAAAGACGGTCTGGAATCTTCTTCAGCAACTTGACTTTGTCCACAAGAAAGCCTCTCTAAGATCTACACGAATTGGACTGAAGCTCAAGTTATTCTCCGCGTTGAAGTTTGCTGTCAGTTGTTGCAGAACCCGTTGAACTACCTATTTTGGAAGCCTATCGTGACCTCGGGTGAGAAGTGGGTCTACCTGGTCACGATTATAATCGGAGCAAACGTTGGGTTACACAGGAGGTCAAGCTCAGCTGTCAGTTGCACATTAAAATGCGTTTGGCAAAAAGGTCATGATCTGCGTTTTGCGGGATTTGAAGTGAGCCTTTCACTTAGAACTTGCTCCCAATAGGTCGCGCGATGAATGTCGAACTCTACAAAGTTTGATGACTTGAAGGGAGTCGAAGCCTTGCCGCACCCAGCCCACAGTCCAGATGATGCACCCGTCCGATTATGCTCTTTTCCGCTCAGTAGAACATTTCCTGCGTAGAGGAAAATTTCACTAAGGTGAAAAGGCATGCCATGAGTTTCTTGATTTAAAGCCCAACGAATGTGACGTCGCAAGATTATTGGAGCTTGGAGCGATGATGCGGTTGAGGAAACGACGGCTAGGAAGTGGTTCGCAAAGCTCAAAGCTGGAAAGAGCGGTCTGGAAGATTAGTCGTGTTTCGGCCGTTCACAGGAAGCTCCATTAATCTTGCGCGCTGCTTCACAAGGTTTTCTCCTACAAGTCATTCGTGTATGTGCAGCGAGCGATTATGTTTCCAAACAGCTCCATCTTAATGCAGGTATAGGCAAGTTGTATACCAAAATGCTTGCAAGGAAATGCGCAATTGAGTGTTACCGAAATCATGCAATTTTAACTACTTCCGATTAATAAATTTGGTGTTTACTACTCTAGTGCCAAAACGGTATGGAATGATCTGATAAATGCTGTTCAGACAGTGCCTGAAGCAGCAATCATTTTGTACTTTACTACTGCAGCTATTTCAACGGTACTTCATCATTTCATGGTGATGATGCAGTTTCAAAACCCAATTTGCTAAATGACTTCTCACAATTCTATTGCGACGTTTGCCAATAAAAAATTCGCGGATGGACGCGACGTCACAATTACACAGCTGACTGAGATGAGACGCAGCGCAGTGTCACGCTGGCATGAAAAGGTTGATTAACGATAGTTACGACATCCTTGCCGTGTCGTTCTTTTCTCTATATGCACAGTGCAGAGGAAGCTAGCTGATCGTTTATTGGCGATAATCTCTTCCTCTTATTAGAAAATTGTATAAAAGCTCCACAGTAGGTTACTTCGTACTGTATTATATCTGGAATGGAGCCATAATTATAATAGTTAATTAGTTTTAGCCGCGTCGATGATAAAGGAACGTGAAAGAGGTCGATCTTTTTCCATAGGCATGAACTTTCCGCAATAGTGTTAGTACAAATTGGGAGCTAAAATCTCTGGCTAGAGCCGTACGTGGCCTTCTTTTGAAGCACCCCTTTTATAACGCTGTATAATTCAGAATAAAATCATCTATTACTCAGCCGCACAATCCAACCATTGCTTGATTGGAAGCGCGAAAAAGAATATGTACTTGTAGAGGAAATCTTGTAGTATCAAAGTGATCCTTTAGATTCAAACTTTCTTCCAAAGCGGAAAAAAATTCCTAGTCAAAATAGCAAATATCGCACTACACATATTATCCGTCTGGGCGTCATCGATCGATGATCTCCGTAATCCCCCTTCTCTCGATTCTCCACCCTACCCTGCAGCCCATAAATTGGCCAAAGAACACATGCCCGCGTATGTGAATCAATCTTATTTCACTGCTTCGCTGCAGAGAAACGGTCTTACAGAAAATAAGCACAGCAGTGGAATAGTCAAATCTTGCGCTCTCGAATGTTACTGACAGTCTATTAACAGTCTGAAGAGAGAGCTCTATTCTTCCAGAACTATGCATGTGTGAAACACAAATGTTATCGTTTCGTCTGAGTGTTACAAAAAGACTTCATCTAAAAACAGTCCCACAAATCGAGTTGAATGCATCTTTTTATACAGTGATACTGATCAATGTCGGGAGCTTTGTGCATCCTATATATCCCGTGCTACCGAATAGCTTCCAAAGGCGGTTGTATGTCAATGTTTGGAGCTGTTTAGCCGATCTGTGTGTATATTGTCAGAACCCTCATATACACCACTTGAAAGCACTCGAATGTAAAGGTATCGCTGGCCTCTAACCTTATTTGGCGTCATCGCTTTAGTTCGTCAGCTAATCACGCAAGTAGCGTCACTAAACCAAAGTATATCTATTTTTTCGTTTAATAGAGGTTTTTTATGCAAAGTGTAATTAGTTATCCAGTTTTACTTAGTGAACCATTGATATGAATGTCGGTTAACTTCATTTTGTTTTTCTGTCACCACAAATAGGTCAAAAACAAGAAGATTGTGTCACTTCCGTAAACTATATAACTTTTTGGGCATCTCAGAGTGAGTTTATTATTCTTAGATGAATATATAATGGATAATGAGAGATATTTTCGGATTCTTGTACAATAAATCCCATATCCCATTAGGCCGGCATTTGCAATAACGTATTACCTTATTAACTTTCTATCATGAAAATTGCTAAAGAAAAGCTATTTTGTTTCGAAAAGTGGGAATACCTGATTGAACCTACACTAATCTAAAATTACCTTGATAGAAGAGATCTGATTTATCCTTGATTGATGAATTTACTGAATGAAATGCTCCTCTGTATAATCGTTCTGGAAGCGCTCTAAGCAAGATAAGAGGGTAACATGCTCTCAATTAGTCTAGAAAGATAGAGGCATCAATTTTCTATGTCCGTACTCCTTTTCAATGGCTAGCTAGCATTGCTTCATTGAAACTTTGAATATAATCTAATAAGGATATATTATCTTTTGAGCTGTGAGGTCTAATGGTATACAGGGCACACGCCACCAGACCTAACAGCTCAAACCTCTTATATCCTTATGAGATTATATCATTTTGAGCGGGTCTATGAAAAGCCGGTCAATAGAAGAGGTATGAAACTTCAGATTTTTGGGAAAAGCACTGCATATCTATTACTGCCTACGTCAAAGTTAAATAAATTCTCTAAGTCTTTCCAGTGAGTACCGCGAGCAAATAGGAAACTGTTTCAGTGACAGAGAGTAATGAAGTTTTCAAATCCTGTGAAGAGCATAGAATGAAAAGACTGTTAGAATCACATTCCTCGGAGGAAAGCCTAAAAGATTAAATGTAGCAAATTATCGATTGAATTTCAGCCGATTTTGAAATATATGAATGAGTGAATCTTCCAGATGTTACGTGAATGTGGATACGACGTAATCGGATATTCTATATAGTTAGCGCTGATTCTCATACATTATTCTTCCGCTTTTGTTGGAATGCAGCCAGGTCTAACCGGAGAACACCATGGTATATCCGTAATCATATTGATTAGACTCATTAGTTGAATTTTGTTCTCTCGCGTTTTTACTAGTAATTCACTTAAATTATCGATAACATTTTCTGTATTATCACAGAGTGCTCAGTGTTTGTTTTTAAGCAGTCAAAAGTGAATTCTGGGTTTTTAGATTAATTTTCAACTTTTTTTCATTGTGGAGTTCTGAATACTGCACAAGACGACCAGCATCATTCTTAGCCATTGACGACATGACGGAACTTTGTTTTGTTTAATTTTTCGCTATAATATTTTGTACTTATATACAGTAATGTAGTATTAACATTGCCGTTTTAATTCAATTGAGACCTTTTATTTTATTTATTTTGTGGCGTTAGTTAATGAGGAATTATTTGACAACAGTCGCATTGATAAATAATTCTCATTGTACCGTGAAATTCTGAAAATAAGCGATTCAATTTTGCAAAAATAAGGGTGAAAAACACGCGCGTTTTCGGTAATAAAACATTTCCCTTCAAGTGTTTATTTTTTTTTTACATCAAATAGCAATAGAATTAATAGTACCTTAAATTCTAGTTCCATTTTCTAACACGCCGTTATCGTTTATATTCATACCGGCAAAAACGTTTTTAACAAAATTTCAAACATCACACAGTGCTTTTTCGAATGTATCCAGGATTATGTCAGAAAGGATGGAATAAAAATACTAGGAATTGAAAATAAGAATAAGGAGAAATAAAAACAGAATAATCGAAAATTACTGAATGATACTATATGAATAAAATCACTAAAAGTTATTACTTTCAAGAACTATTTTTCAACACAAACCGCTCTCATCTACGGAATTTTAGTGTGATTTTGTACCTACTTCAATAATTCATATAACAACGTATAAAGGATACGTCTACTTTCAAAATTTCCTAGATTTTTTGTTAGGAAAACCCTCAAAAAGTGGTACACTTTTGCGAATATAAAATTTCTCTGTCACGCATATTTTCCTAAAGTCAATCTTGATGCGAAATATTTCAAAGAGCCTTACTTTTTTTCTCAGCTCCCTTTTCTGTTGCCCATTATGAAAGAAATCAAAACTCTTGCCACCCGATATCTTGTGCTTCTCTTTCTTCTCATCGGTCAGAAATTTGCTTCTTTGTTTTTGATTTGCTGTTCTTTCTCCTTTCAAAAAAAACTCTACCTTCAGAAAAAATGACGAATTTCATTATTCAAGTTTTTGTGCTCTCATAATATAGTCTAAGAGTAGTTAATTTGGAACACTTGTCTATACTTACTGTAGCAGATTGACTAGAGTGCGGCCAATTCTCCACGCAACGACTATTCACAGATTTGAACCAATTCCTTCGAAAACGATTAGATGCGATGAAAAGAACGGAGGTTGAGAGGAGATAAATTTTCTTTTCGGTTCATCAATTTGCAATTCTTCAAGCGTTAGAGTACTGATATTTTTATTACTAATCAACCTGACTTTTTAGAGATTTGTTCACTTGACTGAGTGCGTTGTTCGTTTAAATAGTTATAGAACGTATGCAAAAACATCCTCATATGTGGGTAGAGTTTCCTGATTCCATAAGAAGAATAAAATAGAGCCCATTCATCATGTTTAGCATGAATGATTTCCCTCATTTTCCTTGAAGAGATTGATGATGGTTCACGCTAACAGAAAGCAACGTTTCGGCCCTTTCCTCAGCGCTCTCCCGCTACTCTACGTGGTGACGCCTTACTCCTCCATTCCCAGGAACTGAAAAATCGTCTCGACCGGCAGTCTAGGACATCCATAAAGAAAACGAAATCTTCAAGCATCAGACGAAACAACTCGCGAAATGTTCTAGCACCATTGTGAGAGTTGAATGCGAGAAGACGAGCCAAGTGCAGGAAGTGCAGAGATCCTCACAGTAAATATGACAAAGGGTCATAAGGGAAATATTTCTCGGTAGCCCATGCTTACTCATTCAATGCTCTTTGGGTCATTTTAACCAGTTGCTATAGGGTTACGTTAGCCTCTAAAGAATCCTTCGGGCTTGGAAACCATGTTCACTTCCATGTCAACAATAATTTTTTTGACTAAGTCACTTTTTCAAGTGAGAACCCGAAATTTCTGAACTGGAATTCTTCTCAGCTTTTTGATAATTTCAGCTTTGATTTTTTTAAATTGCAAGGCTATCATGAATTAATTCTTCCATGAATTCACTGATTTGTTATTAGGAAAGACACAATGAATCATTTCATATTGTGCTACATATATTTCTATGGAAGTAATGAAATCTTCTGATTAGATATTCAGTAGGATGACTAGATGGTCTCGTAGTGAAATGTAGTGTGTGATCAGCATACTCCAGTTTGATTTCATTATGTGAGAACCGTCTTCCACACAGAGATAGGTGGTCGGTTGGGTGTGGATTCGACCGCAGCTTGACAATGTGTGGACATTCTAACGTCAATCAAAGGAACACGATTTTTCACTGAATCACAGAAGAGCTAAGTAAGAACCCTGATATGCCTCAACATCAACACTTCTCACCGACCTTTGTAGACTCAGAAGTTTGGTGTATTACGGTTCGCATTCTATAACTTGCGGCAACACCTATGGCAGTACCGACTGCACTGACCGATTGATAACCTCATTGATAAAATTTTTTTCATGATTGTCCGGAGCAACTTCCATGTTTGTGGTGAGTTTACGAAGCTGTAACAAAGAAATTTCTATTCAATGCTCTGCTATTCACTTCAGCTTGAAGTTTCTGTCTACAGCAGAAAAATTTATCAGGTTACATGGAGAATTGAGTGCTTTGTCTACTTATTATTTGGTGAAATCAATTCCGAATTTGTCTATGAAGCAAATAAGAACGATTAAACGTTCACTTCGATATTATTAGCACCTTGTTGACCTAATAACCAAGACAAAGGCCTCAATTGAGACCACTTGGACAGGTCCATGCACTGGATAGGGCTAGCCGATGGCTGCAAATTCTCAAGCCAAAGTCAATGCCATGGACGCCGATATTACTAAGGCAGTGTTTATACAGCATTGCAAGCGGCATAGTGTTGGGGGTTGCGAGAGGAGGGCGATGAAGCGGAAGAGGAAAGGGTGGAGAGTTCTCTCGTCGGCTCAGGCGCCGGTGATATTGTTGTGCAGTAGCAGCAGCACATCTGTTTTGCTACTGTGCTCGTTCTGGGGGCTGTCAGAATTGATGGCATAGCGGCGTTTCATTGTTGTTAATTCTCATTAATTGCTATACAGTTTGATGTATTGCCGATATAAACGACGTTCGGTGAGACGTAATTGTGAACAACATCACGACCAAAGCCATAGCCATGAATTAGACCTTCTGTCAGTCGATCTAACCGATTACCTTTCCTTCTTCACCAACATCCATCCGACGAGGCACTAGACTGCTAATTATCGTAATCGACTTCACCCTTTTGTTGCTCCTGTCTTAAAGACGAACAAAGAATTACATCTTCCCATCTTATTTGTTCTTGAGAGACCGGTATTCCGGATAGTAAGGCATCATTGACCATGCCTAGGAAATGAGACGAAGCGAACAAGAACGATTTTACCGTTGATTTGGTGGCATATTTTTGACTAGGAACTTTTCACCTTACTAAAATATCAGCTAAATTTGTGAAGATCTGCGAAACTCTTCCACAACTTTATTTATTAGCTAACATTTACACAGTTAAGAATTGAAACTGAGATTCGTTCATTTCGAAATTCTTTTGAAAATGATCTGAAGACATTTTCTACAAATCGAAAGTACACTTTTTTATGATTTGTCAGCAAAAACAGCTTTTCAGAGATAATTAGTTTCTCCATTGCCAAGGAGTGCTCTTTTCTGCTCACAAATTGGAGTACTTGTCTGTAAATCACGCAATAAAATCATCAATAGTCCTCGCTAGGACCTCCATATGTTTTTCGATAATGAGCAGTTATTGTGGTGATACCCACTATTTCTCGATTGAAAAAGACGTATGGTTCAACTCAAAAGCTCTCCTGAAGGAGTGGTGAAAGACAATTTGGAAGAAAAGAGTATGAAGTAGGAGCTACCAGTAAGTAGTAAGATATAGTCCAGAGCGGTGATGATTACCTTAAATGCTGTTTTATCCTAGACGCTAAGAGATCCACTGCAAATCGATTGGGAATTGCTTATTATTACGAGCCCAATGAAGTAAAAACAGAAAGAGTTTGCCTGTTTCGCTACCTACATTGTTTCTTCCACTACTTGTTTGGCAGCTCTTTTTTCAGAAGCTCTCAATGGTAGCTTTACTGTCAACTGTTTATAAAACACGCCCAAAAACAATAGCTATCTGATTATGTGATAACATGTTTTGAGCCCTCATTGCGATCTGATATGGCACTTGTACAATACTAAACAGCTGTTTAGCCTTTCCAGGCCCATCAGTAGCACAATGCCTTTCGATGACGCGATCCCTTGTAGGTGGATATACCCCTACTTATTGAAGGAATCGACGCCGAATTATTTAAGTCACTGCATGCTGTCAGATTATCAGATTGGTACTGTTTTTGAGCGACGTCTATAAAATCAGTTGAAGGCAAGGGTTTGATTCATTCTACCGGCCGTAAGCTCTCTACTGTGGTCGCTGCAATGAGGGATTTGTCACTCGACACGCGGTGATTCAAATAATTCGGTGTAGATTCCCTTAATAACTGTGGGTATATCCTCCTGCAAGGGATCGGCTGAACCGAAGGGCACGGTCTTACTGATGAAAGATTAATAGCTGCATAGTATTGTATAAGTGCCATACCCGACCTCAAAAAAAGACCTAATACATGTTGTCAGATTATCACATTGTTATTGCTCTCAATGGTTTTGATGATACACAAAAAAGAAATCTACGGTGCTGAATAAGGTACGCAGCAAATGGTTCAATGTTGTGTTATGATCATCAGAATGAAACTAGTACACCATTTTATTCAGAAAGCAGGCTATTAGTGTTCTCACGCTATTCGCCTTTCTAGAGGAAAGGTAGTCGCATGAAGGTAAGCCTTCTTCTAATCCGCAAGGATCGCCAACCGACTTTCTGTAGTGATGGCCACTCCGTGACCTCTTGGCTTGAAAATCTTAAAGTACACCAAGAAGAGAAAATATGTTCAAGGATAGATGGACTCTTCAAAAGCCATAAATAAAATACTTCCATTGCTCGTTATATCTCGCATATTTGACCCGAGAATACAGTTCTGTGTGATGATGTTTCACTCTTACGATAGTTGGATAAGACGTTTTTCTCGTACACCAGACTGTTAGCCACATTGGAAATTCAGGGGCTTTCTGTAACGATTTTTCGAGTCCGCTATGAATGTTCCATTTTCTCCAGAAAATTCCACCAAGGGGAACCACAGCCTCTAGGAACAAATTTGAGATCATAATTATTAAAACATAACTGCGATATTGTATATCTACAAGATTTGCAAATGCCAGACGAAATTTATTACATATTCGATGAGACAAGATTCTTATTTCTTCCTTTATATTCACACTAAGTGTATGCTTGTGTGTAATATCTATGTATATGTGTGTGTTGAGATATATGATGCGCATGTGTGTGTATCTATGTGCATGAAAATTTCGTGTGTGTTTGTGTATGCGTGTGTGTGTGTGTGTGTGTATGTGTGTGTGTGTATGCGCTGTGTGCATGTATGTGTTTACGTGTATGTACGCGTGTGCACGTACCTGTGTGTTTGAATGTTGTGTATATAGATGCTTGCGCTCATATGTGTATATATTTAAATACGTATGTAGATATACATGTTTCTAGTCAGCTTACATCGTCTATCGCACGTTCAGGCATCCGTTAATTCATTGCACATTGTAATGCATGAATACTTTCATTCAAATCTTTATTCACTCATCTATTGGTTCGCATATGCATCAGCCTGCCATTTCTTCATCCAAACATCCTTCATTCGTCTATTCAACTATGTCTTCTATTACCGGTAGCGACTAAGTCAAACACGGCAGACCTACAGTGCATTGATCCAAGCCGAGCCACATTGTTTCGCGCTATTAGCAACATCGCAAACATTTCCACTGCGCTATTGACGCGATGTTGTGGTATCATAGTTCACGTCGTTATCGTCATCTGAACATGAAGTACATCGCCGTCTTCCGTCATCTGACAGCTTCACACCATCTCATTATGCTTCGTGGAATATTTGTGCCTTTTCTGCTTTGAATAATGGTCTCCAGTGTTTCAGTGCAACTAAGAAATACAAAAAACGCATAGACACAATCTCTGTTACGTTTGATAATGCAACCACTGTTGCAATTCCTCTTAGTTTTACCTAAGTGTATAGTTTATGATTTCCTTCGAGATGTTTTGATAGATGAGAAGGTAGAGAGCAGTAGGAAGCTAAAAGAAAGCAGAAACTTCTCTTCAGGAATCGATAACCATTAACGGATCAAAACTGGAGAACATTATTCCGGGTATCGAATGTATGAAAAAGAACCTTATACCCGTACCCATATATAAGTTTATCATCTTTCTTTCCGAGCACTTTTTTATTTAAATGGTTGATTTGACAAGAGATTTACTTGTGCGAACCGCCGCACATTTTCCACTCGTTTGCAAAGCGAATGTCCTCCATAACGGTGACTTGATGTGTTCTGAGTAGTTTTTTATTGTTACCATTTCGTAGTTCTTGGATTCGAGTCCTTAAGTTTCCCGACTTCTTCTGTTATGTCATAGTAACTGTCACTGAGTTAACGTGGCATATCGTCCAAGTTGTGCATGCGATGAACTCGGCACGCGATAATTTCCGTGCCAGGCAATCTATGCAAACAGCAGTAATTCGTGTTTGTTTTATGACCTTATTTATCCGACCGTCAACCTTTTTATGGCCGTTACCAATGTTTTTGTACCACAAAATGATTTTTGAAAAGACACTAATCAGATGATTTATTCGAGGAGCGATTACCTGTATTATCTGTAATCCAGTTAGCGAACGAATGATTGGAGCGGACACAGGTAATTTGCCATACGTGTCCTGAATAGACTAGTGAATCCGGCTCGTTCAAAGCACTCAAAGAACATTAGGGTTTTCGCTCAATGAGGTTTACCACTTACTATTTAACGAATGACATATTGTAGTGTATCTGCTTGTACTTATTATATAAGCCAGTGAGAATAGGTACAGATCTGTCGTTCAGATTGAGTACAGTAGTAGTATGTCAAATTCACCTGAACCTAATGTCAAGCTCAGCCCCTAGAAGCAAACTCAAATGACTTGTCCCCGTCAGTAATTTGATTGCATGTTTTTGACTCAAACAATGTTCAGCTAGTGATTTATCCTCTGTTTGACGTGAAACTCGGAGATGAACATCATTATCCAACCAGACTAGTAAAAGGTGGAAAGATCTCCATGAAGTTCGTGGCATACATTTTATAACTTTTCCTCAATAGATACAATTTCGAAAGAAAACATGTATCATATGAGAACGCTGTTCTTCATTTTTTCCAAAGAGGGAAGTCTCAGAAATAGCTCTGGCATCAGAGAGGAACTAATGAATAATTTAGTCCAGGTCTCTCGAGTTTTCAGTGATAAAGCGAAAAAGCACAGTGGTAAGGATTGAAAAAAACGTTAAGATCAGTACAGTTTTCTCCCGTCTTTAACAATGAGATTCTTCTTCCCTTTGTGTCGAAATATCATATTTTGCTGAGATGACTCTCACGTAAGCTCGAAATTGAAGTAAAAAATCTTGAGAATGTTGGCGCCATGATGTAATAAGAGGAAAGATTTCTCAATAAAGAGCTAAGGTAGCTATGAAACTGAACTAAGGTCAATCGCACACAGATATATTTTCTATTATAGTAAAAAACGAAAATATATCATGGCCTAACATCACATTTTATGCACATCCCAAGGATCCTTTCATTCGTTTCTTTTCTCGAAGTCATCGTCCACGTAGATTATCGGATTTGAGCACTAGTTCAGCTATCCCTTGTAATCATGGGTTCGTTGTGCGATGACGTCTCTAGATTCTCATCACAGGCTGTACTTGGAATATGTGAATCTGAAAAGAATGCAGTACGGACTTGCCAATCTCAGACGGATGGGAAGCTTTCTTAGTTGTGATCTGATTTAAACTCGCTCGTTTCGCTGAACGGCGTCCCTACCACTGCAGTTGAGTAGACGGGCTGAAAGTTCATTAAAAATGGCTGAGAAGTACTCCGAGTGCCATTAGGAAGAATTCCTAATAGCCTTGTATTAGCAAAAACCTTTGCGTCGTGGCAAAGTGACGAGTCGCTTGCTCGTTTTCGTTCATATCCTGGTTTCACTCTCAAAATCGACTGTCTCAAACTTTTCTCACTAAATGAATTCACAAAAAATGGCTTCTGGAGTCGGAAATAATTCACATTCAGGCTTTACATGTCGTATTGCTGTCATTACGTCTCTCTGTTTGTTCGTTTCTAAAATCCTTTCAATAATTTCATATCACAATGTAAACCATGCATATTGAATAGCATCTTATTCGCTTCGATCTCAATAGAATCAGTCGGGTTGAACCAAATGTAAAGACAAATATGAGGGGAAGCAATAATTGCCTTGAAGTAATTATGATCACGACGAAGCCGAGTTCCATGGCCCCAATCATCAGTTCGGCTTGATTTTTTGAGTCTTTTTCAAATCCTTTGAAAAGAGAGGAATTTTTCTAATGAGAATCTCGGATCTTCATCCAACTTCTAATAATGTTATATCAAAAAATAAGGTAAATATAACTTTGTCTAATAGAGGATTGATTGAAATCGTCGGGTGTCGCTTGAGTGCTGAGGAAGTCAAAAAACGGGCAAACAGGGATGATTTTCTATATATATATAAAATAAACGATTTTCGTACAAATTTTTCGAGCGATAGGTCAGTTTATTGATTTACTCTTTCGGCCTTGTTTGATGTGTTAGTGAGTAGTCGACTGACTTATTTGCTTGATGAAGTCAAATCAAATTTTCAGTAGATTTGCAAATAAGTAACCAATTTTCTAAGCATTTTTTTATTGCTGAGGCGTCTGCGGTAAAGGTTAAAGGTGCCCTATTAGCTCTCTTCGCTGACGTATAGGTACCAGATTTACCTAAAGCTACAAAGACAACGGCCTGACATATCTTTCGTGCCTTTTAGGTCACTGAATAGGCCAACTATGCATTCGTTCACCTCTATTAAACTGCGAAAAAGTCAAATTCATGATGGAACGTTAGGAGATTGAGCACCTGACACTTTATCTTTCGTTATTTCATTGCTTTTAGTTCACTTTGCTTCTTCGTCTGGCTTTCCCAATTTCCAAAATGGGCTGATGATCAGTGTGAGAATTAGACTTACCGAAGGCAGTGCAACTAAACGCCCTTCAATTGCTGCAGTTAACGGTTTGTCCGACTCTATCTCTTGGTCAAGCAAGCGACCAATTGGTCATGAATTTATTAGGGAAAAGTAAAACACCGGTTGTTTCATGAAGCTTAGCGACTTGTAAGTAATTTTTTTCGTTTTGAAATAGCCAATTTCAATGTGGTCGTTCCACTGCCGAGTAATAAATGAAACGCAATTGTCGCGGCGGTCATACAAAATTGGCTAAAGCTTTCTTCGGATCGAAAATGCTATTCATATTTGATTTGTATGATTTATGAAAATCGTAAATTTATGGAAATATCGATCTTTGCTTAGTAACGGAAAAGAATTGCTGTCTGCTTCGTTTTTAAATCTATACAACTACTGATTGCTTTTAGTCTCGCCATAGCCTAACCAAAATGCTTTCATGATATTATCGTTTCTCGCAGATTTGGATCATGATTTTTCTTGTTGATAAAATCATTCTCTGACACTATATCTCACCAGAAAGTTCTAGTCCACCATTTCATCTCACGCTTATTTTCATTTGTGTGGAATTCGCTTATCGCTCTGGGTATTTCTCTGTTTTAGGTCGCGTGATCACACGAATTTGAGGACTGTCAAGTCGTTCTTAGTAGTTGAGATGAAATGAAATCGTCGCTTTATCCAGTTTATTCAATAAATTTTCCCTTCCTACGACCATTATCTATCGTCTATCTCAGAGCAATTACCTTCTCCAAATTGAAAAATCTAGTATCGTTTTGAGTAAACGTCATGCTGCCACCTGATCATTTATTACTTTCTTGTCGTTTATCCATGTTAAGCCACCTCGTTTGATATTTTTATGCTAAAAATTTTGGTTCTATCAGCCCTGCAGCGAATCTAATCGTATATTACTATCGCTTCCCAGAAAATGAATTTTCTAAGTCGCCTTCTTTTCGGTCTGAGACTAGATTCCATTAGCAGAAAAATACAGAATTATTTACTTTGTTAAAAATTCTCACTACACCCGATGATGTCACAAATTCAGCGCTTATAAAGACGATAAGATGACAGAAGTTTGAGAAGTATCATAAGACCTGCTGATTTCTTTTGATACGGTTCCTTTTCTTTATTAGAATAGAACTAAATCAAGGAAATTTGTCCGTACGAACAGTTTCCAAGAGGGTTTCAATAAGTCTCAACCACTGTCTTTTGTTAATAACATTAGTTACTTACAAAAATGATTGAGATTCGGACCGTTCTTGGAACCGCAGTCACTTTTGTACTTTACTTCAAGTGGCAAAACTAATAGAATGGTCGCCCTTGAGTTCTTCTGAAGTATATCGTGTAGTCTTAATGGATCAGCTTCCAAGATTGCTTTTCCCATGACTTTTGAAGAGGTTGTCTAATTCCCTGTTCGTTCGTTGGAAGTTCCTGGGTGAATTGCGATGTTGATGTTGCGAGTTGTCTCTGCTGCTTTACGACCAATTTTGAACTGACGATCTCAAACCGCGATTACTATCAAACTGAGCAACATTCTTCCCATGATCTAGAATGAATACGAAATAAGCAAAGAGTAATTCCATTATCAAAAAAGCATAAAGCAGAAATGGGCATCAAAATGATGTGTAACAAAACCATATTTATTTAATAATGTATTCTAGTATCACACACCGCTTTTTAAGAATGCATGAACCGCAATACACTAATGTACCCGCTTAGAAGATGTTTCCCTTTCTGTCTCATATCCTGCTCTAATCTCCATCAGTTTCTTCCTATCTCACTCTTTCCTTTTATTTTGGGCTATAAAAAATAAATCTGATTTGTGTGAGAATAGTAGGAACCTCTTTTATGTTCAATTTGAACACACAGAAGTTTTTGGGAGTTTTCGCTGTGAGGAGAATTAGCATAATCGCAATGTTAAATGTGATTTGATAAAGAGTACTGGCTTAGAATGACAATAAAGATGGTAACTTCTAGTAAGCGGCTCAACACTATTTCGCAAAGATCCAATATCTAAGCACGGCGTTGATCTCCTTTTTTGATATCTTTAGATATAAAACGACTAAGTTTGCGACTATGTAGGCATTGTAAAAAATTTCAGCAACGAAACTTTTAGAGACATCTCTACAGATTAATTTACTATTTTATATTTGATTTTTGATGCACTTATTTTATCTAAAACCACAAATTACGTGACGAAATTTTGTCAATTTTCTATTTTATATATAGAAAATACTAGAGTTCATTATATTTTAACGGCAGAATATTACTAGCGAAGTATTTGCCGAAACATACGACTTGAGTGTCTCTGGATTATGAATTGAAGAAGTGCTGAGATAGAGGCAAATTTGGGACCTGCGGTGAGCTCGAAGCCACCAAAGGCTCTTTTGCTCGTGTATCCTACTAATGAAGTATCACCTGTATCACCTGTCGTCCCGTTGATCGTCGAGTGACTCGAGCGGGTACCAGCAACTCTTCCATTTTTCCCTATCGCGTGCAAGAGTAGCCCAGTGGGTCCTCCTTGCTCTAGGAATTCGCTGAGCATCATATCTTTCTTCCATCGCTTTCGTGAAGAAATCGGACCAACGGGTCAGTGGTCTTCCTTTAGAGCGCTTGACGTCCCGAGGAATCCAGTCGGTAACGGCTCTCGTCCATCGGTTGTCGTTGAAGCGCATCACGTGTCCGGCCCACCTTATTTTCGATATCCTGGCGTGTAGAACGGCGTCTCTGATTTTCGATCGTTGACGTAGGTCGGAAGTTCGGATCCTTTGTCTCATTTGCGAAATACGAGATACTCCTAGCATCGACCTTTCGACTGCGCGTTCGATAACGGCAAGTGATCTTTCATCCTGCTTACGTAGCGACCAGGTTTCTGCTGCATACGTTAGGGCAGGGATAATTGTCGAGTCGAAAAGGTGGGCACGGAGTCGGATGTTCTTTGTCCTCTTCACTACATCTTCGATGCTCTTAAACGTTCCCCAAGCCGCTCGTTTCCTCCTGCTCAACTCTGGGGCTAGGTCGTTCATCATGTTGATTTCACGACCTAGATAGATGTAACTGGAGCATTCGGAAATTGTCGTTCCGTTGAGCGTGAATGGGGCATTTGAAACCCATCCGTTCCTCATGAACATTGTTTTCGTTAGATTCAGTTGAAGACCGAGCTTTCTACAGGCGTTATCGAAATCAGTCAACATTCGTTCCGCTTGGCTGATGTTTGGTGTTATGAGAACGATATCGTCAGCAAAGCGAAGATGGTTTAATTGTCGACCGTCAATTTTCCCCATTTCGTCCCATTCTAATGTTCGCATGACGTTTTGTAGGGTGGCAGTGAATAGTTTTGGCGATATTGTATCGCCTTGTCGAACCCCTCTCCTTACGTCAATGGTGATATTGTTGTAGAATGGAGATATTCTGGTCGTGAGATCTTTATAAAGCTCACGAAGGATCATTATGTACCGAGTAGGGACGCCCTGGTTATCCAGAGCCTCTATAACCGCTTCTGTTTCCACTGAATCAAAGGCTTTTTTCAGATCGATGAAAGTGAGACAGAGTGGTTGTTTGTACTCTCGCGAAAATTCAGTGAGTCTTGTGATCGTGTGGATGTGGTACTAATGAAGTATAAGTGGAAATAAAGTTTCAAAAATAAAATTTCTGGAACAAATCTGTGATTGCGCACTGAAGGGAACTCTTCACAGAGAAGTCTGGTACTAATTAGCAGACCTAAAGAGACGGCTGGAAGCATAGTTGGTCTGCAGCGGTGTCAGGATCAACGACGTGCTTTCATCGCCTGACATGCCTAATTTTTTCACTTATTAAGTCCCTTATTTAGATTGATTGCAATTTCTTGTCCTCTGTTTCGATATGATTAGCTCTTTAGACTATTCCATAGTAAAAGAAGAACCAAACCAAAAAAACCTTAGAAACGAATAAAAGGAATTGTGAATTATCTCAATGATATTTATTATCAAAGATATAAATGAACGATCAGGGCGGTAAACGTTAATTACCAAATGGATAGTTCCAATCGTTCTCAGAATTTAGTCAGCCATCTGGTAACGCTTTGATCCGATGCGCAACTGTCACTCAATACCCGGTCACCCTAGGATTACGCCTATCTCACATAAATCCCCATGGCCATAGCGCGTCTTAACATGATTTTTGTGTTTGTTTGCATGAGCCTATTTCTCTTATAAGCCTAACACCGCTCTCATGTTTTCTACTATGATCAAAGAAATTGTTAATAATCTTTCAACTCATATTTTCTTCTGCCTCATCGTAAATAGATAATAAGCAGTTTATCCATGCTGTGCTATCCGGTCTTTTCAAGTGGTTCTGGGTGATGAACGACCACCTATAGCGCGGGCTTCTCGCCCAGTAGGATTATACACACTTCAACTCAAAAAATCTGAATTTCCATCGAAAGGCGACGAGCAAACCAAACCGAGAGCCGCCGTTATTCTAGAGCAAGATCAGTTGTGGAGATATTGATCTTACTCTGATTTACAAATGCTATCGGTTGCTTATGGTGACCACTTGAGAAGTTTCTTCTATGGATTGCTCAGAAAACTTTGAAAAAGAGGTTTCATGAATTAGCTAAACTCCGGTAGAATTGTTGGGATTCTCACAATGCTTGACTGAAATGTGTCATTATAGTATAAAATCAAGTAATAAAATAAAATTTGGCACACAGACGTTGGTACAGAAACATGAGGTGGAATAGAAAAGAAACATTATAAATTATTATATTTTGAGAATGTCAGCCTCAGTTGTCATCAGCTGATAAGCTGTGGTCGCAATGAGGTAAGCGGCAATAAAATAATCTCATTTTCTAACTAAAAGTAATATGAAGCCAATTTATGAAAGCAAATTTTTGCGCGATCATTTGATTGGATGACGCTGATCACCAGAAAGCTCCAGCTTTACTTATGCAAATCTCCTCGAATGTAATCACTAATCTTGAAGCGGTTAAGGCACTGTGGTTAAAAATGCTCCACGTCGCACACTATGGTTCAATTTCGTGCCCATAGCTCACCCAAGTCTTCAATCCCTCCTGTCGTAAATTTGTACCAGACTTGTCTGAGAGGATAGTAATACTGATCTGATACGTCGTTAAGCCACCGCGAGTCATTGTGAAGGGCCAGATATGCATCCAATCACCTTAAACGAAGCTAAAAATTATGCAAGAATGCATGGCGGATCCCTTAGGGACCGATCAACATCGAGAGCTTTATTTCCTTTTTTTTAACCTTGTAGTGGTTGAATTCTTCTGTTCTTGTCTTTTGTTATCAATGTTATTTTGTCTTAATTATTTTTCTTTGTATTTTTTGGAATCTTTCGGTGCACTACGGTATCGATCTTGGCTTCTTTCATTTGTAAAAGTTTCACAAGTTTCAGAAGAGGATAAAAAGATAGTTTGCCAAAATGCAATGCCATAAATTTTTATGAATCACTTTATAGAAGTATTCTAGAGTTCACCACGTAAAGTTTTCGTCACTTATCCTTCAACGACCATATGTAGGCGATTTCTCGATTATTGCTTTTTACATCCTTGGCATCTATAATTTTTTCATTCTCATTTACGATCAGCATTTTTCAACTTGGTTCCATAGAGACAAGAAACAAAGACGCAATATCATTCTCGTCGACGTGGGTTGACCCATTTGCCATTTATCATTGTGACTGTATTTACTTCTCATTAATCGTTTCCAAGATTTTTTTTCCGCATTTTGTTAGAGTCAGGGTCTGTATCTTCTAATTTTACAGCGGCACGCTCTTTTCGTTAAAGAGTATTTAGCACTCCTTAGCTTAAATCAGTTTAGTTAATATATACTATTGGTACAATTCCAGTCTTTGAATCATGAAATAGAATACAAACATAAGCTGCTGTTGCTGTCGGTAAAATATATTGTAAGGTAAAGCTGAGTGGTATATTAGGCCTTTGAACATAAAATCGAATTTATATTCTAGAAAATACTGTGGGTTATATGCATTGCACTGGAATCATGATGACCACATCTAGACCATATTTCGGCCACAATGATCACTTTTAAACTATAGTGAGGGCTTTAAGTTCGTATCACGTCCATTGTGAAAATTTCAAGATCAGATCAAGATGAGCGTTTCCAAACATTTCTACACTCACGATTAACACGTTTTGATAATCCTACATTGGCGTTGGTGAGCAACTAAGCACTACACCACAATACTGGATCGATGGTGACCGTTTCCAGACCATATCGTCTCTATGTTGTAGCCGAACCACGTTGTAACGATTTGAAACAAGGCTTCAAGAGACCTTGACAGAGTTTTTAACAATCCTATTTGAAGCGTTTCGCGTTTTCTTTACCTACTATTGCTATCGTTTAATGCACATTATTGTCTATTTGTCATCCATGGACTGTGTGCTCACTAGAATTCTCGCTCTCTCAAGTGGCATCATCGGCACTTGTCATTACGCCAGCAGTTGGTTGTTCGTTGGCTGACTGCTCTCAGTGTCCTTCTCAAGTGCCTCCTAGCGTTGTTGCCTCTTTTGTGATTTATATTGCTTCCTAATCCTTAATGCCTAACGCGGAACTGGACGTGACCAGAAGAAGGATTAGTGCTGCTGCTGTCGCCGATGAGAGCTGTATAGCCACTTACTGAAGGAGAGATACTTACCCAAATTCATCATCTCCTCAAATCTTGTATTTAACTCCTTATAGAAGCATACGATGAAATCTTTTGTATATTTAGACAGTCACTCCAAAGTTGAAAACACCTACAATCTTCATTGATAGACGTGTTTTCATTTCTTCTCAGCAGGCAGCAAATTTACTCAAATTATTCTATGAATAAAAGTAGTTGTTCAGTAGCACGATAGCCTTTGGTTTGTCTATAGATGCTCCTGTGGCGCTTTCAGTGGACCCGCTTTTTTGCACCTCTCCTTCTCAGAGTTTTATGAGATCACTTTTCACATCGTGTGCCTAATCGTTGGAATAAATAATTATCGTTTCTCAGTAGCCCATATATCGATCTACCAAAATGGCTTGGAGATTTTCAGTAGTTCTTTCTGCGACTCCAAATCTACCTAAGTTTTTCAGAATTCGGAATTTGAATCGTAGTGATGACGACGTCAAGTATTCAAGAGTCAAATCAAAAGACTGGATTTCTTTTCGAATAATGTTAGCTCCAGCAAACATTGTTTTGATTATCGATGTTTCTTCTCGTAATTGCTTTGCGCATATAAATTATGTGGGTTGAAAAATCTTTCAATCAGTTGTTTAAAATATTTCTACGAGTTTAGTTTCTTTTTTCTGACAATTACTTGAACCAGATAATGAAGGCACACTCTCATTTATTACGAATTCCCCTTCTTTATTCAAAGCAACTTCCATCAACAGAGCAAACAACATGTTAAAGTTTCCATCAAATTGTTAGGTTAATTGGAAGTGTTTTGAACATGACATCACTTTCGGCAAGTAATCCTTCGGATTCAACTCTGACCAGTTCTTTTCAAGTCTTTGATTTATTTCTTTTCTTCAGAGACCTTAGAGTTTTTCGTTCGTTCTGGACATCATCTTTGCATGTGTTTTTGTCGGTTTCGTGGAACTCAAGCGGTCACAATAATTGCCGGAACTTTCATATGCTTTGCTTGTGCGAAATGAGTCACCCTAAGCCTCAAACCTCAGCCTCAATCTTCACACCTTTTTGTTATATTTTAATTTCCTCCTCTTCTCAGATTTTCCATTGTTGTCAATTTTTCCAAGCGCATCGATTCTTTTTTCATCTCAGCACATTTTTAGTCCTCGAAGTTATTTTTTACATAATGATCTTGAAATATTTAGTATATTTTAGGTTTAAATCATACGATTATAAGAAATACGATAGGTATTGCCTAATTCTGTGCAATCAACAGAATCATAATAACCTTGGAATCCTTTGAACTGTAATTTTTTGGCTAGTGCAACAAATACAATGATATGGGACTTAGAAGGTCGATTTAAAAAAAAATTTTGAATTTAATACCAACCAGTCACGAAGTCGCATTGGAATCAGTATTTATTTAATTGTCAGCAATCAGTTTTGACAAAACAAACTAATTTATCGAGATCAACGTGCTTTTCTTCTGTTTATAAAGTAGAAAATACTCGAAAAGAACCTGGGGAGCTTTCAAAAATCGTTTTGAAGGATCATAATTACCGCGTCTTTATGCGGAATGAAATGGACTATTCTAATCAGTACATTGATTATTATAGGCCAGATACCAAAATTTTCCCTTGATTTTGCCTCGGTCCGTCATCGATTTCCATGAATATTGAAAGAGTTGACATAACGCTGGCTATGTGATCCTATTCGTTGTTTGCTTTGCAGAAATTATTCTTTGAAGGAGACAGAAGCGTGTGGTTGCTGGAAGAGTTAACTCATCCTGTAGGAGTTAGTGAGTGAAGATGCCATGACGTTGGTGACGTTCATGATCATCGCTGGGATCGTCGTCGTGTTCTCATCAATTTCGCATGTCTCGTCGATCATCGGTAAGCTCTGGCGATCCTTGTCCTTGCATTCCTTCAGAGAATTGATCTTCATGAAATAATTCCCTAAAATCTCCGCCTTTATCTTTCTTCTTCGTGTCTCTTTTTTTCCGCTTAGCCTGAAGTGACTGATTTCTTTTGTTGTTATTATTACATTCTACAGCCCTTCCGTCAAACAGAAGTTTTTCGAAATTAGTTCTCAAGCAATTAGCTGACGAAATAAATGGAGTTCCTTAACGACGTTAGGAATCTTGGAAGCTACAGATTCCAAAATTATTGCCACTTTCTCACTTCCTCACTAAATTTCAAAATACTGTTATATAATAGAATTCTATTAGATTTTTCCATCGTATGAGCGTAGTACGCAAAAGCGGATTTGAGGAAATGCTGCCACGTAGAGGATTGATGACACGCTTTTTTATACATTCATATTTCCACTACTGGTATTTGATTAATGGAATCATTTTTTTATTTAACGCATTTAGCGGTGTAAGTCAGATGTACCCAGTGATGTAAAGTGATGTGCAAAACATTCAAGTCAGGCGGGACTCGAACCCGCATCTCACTCTATCCGGGAGCGCATGCTCTAACCCCTTGCATTACTGATAAACACTTTGCACACCACTCTTTCTACGATTAATCCCGCCTGACGCGATAGTTTTATACATCAATCTACATCACTGGGTGTTTGGTTAAAAAAATTTCTTGCCAAATTATTCATAGATTCAAATATCTGTGATAATAAAAAGAAATCGATCTTGAGAGTACTAGAAATGGTTGTCCATTACAAATGAAAAAAATCACGAACAGGTCTTTAATCAAACGCAAAGAAATATATTTGCGCAATAATTGGAATATTAATCTACCCACTAAGTAACAAGCAATTCTGCTATTTTTTTTTGCTTCGCGTTTTTGCTTTTCACCGTTTTATTTTGTTTACTTTTTGAATCTAATTATTTTATACCTCAGTTGAAAATCAGCCTCAAATAATTTGGCAGGTGTAAACTGTAGTGCTGAACCTTGAAATTCCTCTTGATTTTCTTTTGTTGGATTTGTTGGCGCCAATATAGTTACTGTCTCGCTCGAGCTAGAACTGGATCATACTTTTATTCATCTTTTCGTTCTCTCAATCATTCGTTCATTCATTCATCTCCGCACGGAAAAATAACCGTCAATTCAATAAACTGAGAGTAACCTAATGTGGATGGATGGCTTGGCGGAAGCTAAGGTGCTCGGCCACCTATCAGTCCACCTTGTCAGACACCCATCATTTGGATGAATGGACGTGTTGTTCGTAGGTGACGGGCGTTCAACACCTTCACGTTGTAATCATCAAAAGTGGTCGAACAATTGCATCCGTCCAATCATTCAGTCATCCATTTGTTGCCAAGTGGGCAACCTTTTCTTTTCTGGAGAATATCTTTTCCTTCGGAAGAGAAGTATAAAGAAATCACAACCTCAAACCAAGCACTTGTGATATACACAGCTGTGACTTGGTAAATGGAAGGGTACTTGATCAAGACTGCTGATCTAAGTAAAGAAACAAACTAGATGAAAACTAAGATTGCAGCCATTCAGTGGTATTTTCCTTTTAAAGTAAAAAAATGACTGAAGAACGAGTCGCCCGACGTGGATAAATCCTTTGGAGTCGTTCCATGCATCAAGCTGCATTTGATGCGCAATATAGTTCAATGTATATTTCGTGCTTACAGTGAGTTACAGGTCCTTCAAGCGTGTCAAAGTCGTAGTTTTTTTATTCTCTCAGACAAGTCTAGCATCAGACCTATCCATTCGACCGCTTTTAGACCTTGCTCAAAGAATACACTGATGAGGACATATCATGTTTTGAGCCATTAAGGTCTAATTGCTATACAAGCGCCTGTTTCGTCCTAGCCACAAGCTCGATTGCCGGTCACTACAGTGTCAGGTAATTCCATCATCTGACTTGAAGTGACTTATTGCTAAGGGCCGATTCCTTCATAGAGGTATATATCCAAATAGGATCGGCTGAACCGAGGACGGTGCTACTGATAGTCCCGGCAGGATGAAACAGGCGCCTGTAATGCACTTAGAGTTTAATGGCTCAAAACATTATATATCCTTATCAGTCTATGTCTGGCTCCAATTTAGTCAATACTTAGGGTCGATAGAAACTTTGGTTAACCTGAAACTCAGGGTCAGACCAATGATGATATGTGCATTACACGGCACCTCTGGAGACTGCATCACTAACTTACCCTTTTTGAGTGATCTGTTGGCGGTCATAATGAGAAAATTCATCGGCATAATTCAAAAGAACGACTTTTCTTAAGCCTCGGCATTGATAACAACAGCAGCAACCGATACTGACCTCTCATCATCCAAACAACGACAATCTCCACAAGTTATTAACATTTTTGTGAAAAAAAAAATACCCTACTTCAAGAATAAGTGATTTGGAGTATTTGAGTAGTTTCGTTCTCTAACAAACCATTGAAAGAAACAGTTTAGGTGAGAGAAATCACTAATGGATGTGCCTATGTAAAGTACTTTACAATTTCGACTGGATTTTTGCACGAAATCAATGAATATATTTTATTCAAAAGTACCTTACTATCTCAACGAAAACGAATTTATAACTGCTTTACTGAGAGATTCTGTTGTGGGCTTTATTTACTTTGTGTACTTTCTCTATCAAAACATTGTGTGATAAGATGATATAGGATCGATTAATGATGGACTAATTGCCCACATGGTTTTTCTAATGCTCAAGTGATGTTGTTGACCTTTGAAGATCCACACTGATTGAATCAGCCGTAGATCCGGCCGACTTTTTTTTCTTATGCCGACAAAGCCCCTCAATGGACGAGTTTTTCTCCGTGGCTAACAAGTTCAATCATATTATAATGTAAATTTAATTCCGTCTTGTAGCACATTTGATTAAATTTTCTCTCAGCTTATACTTTAAAATTTTCTCTCCTTGATTATTTCTCCTTGAGGATATCAAAATCCTTTCGATACATTCATGTTATGGTATTAAAAATGTTAAGAAATCCCTTATGTCATAAAACACTTTCAAAGATAAAGATTCATTCCAGATAACTTTTTGATGCTTATTTACCCGTCTATAAAAAATAAGAAAAATTACACAGATGAAGAATAAAATAGAATACTGATTCCATTTTTTCAGCTTTACTCTTTTAGTTCTTCATTTTCCACAGGTACTGCTGTGCAGTTTCCCTTCATCCCAAATATCCCACACCGATCTCTAAGATTTTTTTCGATGAAAAACATTTCCTAACAGGGTTCGCAATCTACAAACTAAGGACAATGGGACATTTTTTGTTCGGAAATCACTTTTAATTAGAGTTTTCTGTTCTACTAAATTAAACACTTCATGAGGTAACGTGCTACGAGAAATCATTCAGTTTAGTGGATTTCCTCGTCTGGTCGCAATTAGTTGGGGACAGTTTCTGCTTAATAAGACACTAATTGTTAGTTACTTGTAATGAATTTATCTGTAAATGTAATTCGTAGGTGGTGGGTCGTTGATGACCCGTAATACGATAAACGCTCCTAATAGCTATGGAGAGCCGATCTCCACCAGTCCTCCCTTATAAAGGA
Source organism: Parelaphostrongylus tenuis (assembly GCA_019055375.1). Classification (NCBI taxonomy): domain Eukaryota; kingdom Metazoa; phylum Nematoda; class Chromadorea; order Rhabditida; family Metastrongylidae; genus Parelaphostrongylus; species Parelaphostrongylus tenuis. The sequence continues at coordinate 52,856 of JAHQIW010000832.1, read as the reverse complement.
AAGGATAACAAGGCAGTTAGCTACGCGCCTACTTGATACGTCGCATTGTCGGATGGGAGAACAAGGGGTTCTAAGCAGGGCAAACGAAACTTTGCGAAAAATTGTATTCCCTCACTCCCCCTCTTACGGGAAAATACTGGAAAGAGAAAGCTCTATTGCTTGTCGTTCATGAGATAGTCTTGCCTTCTTTACAGCCTGGTCATTTACAGGGCTATTCAGCGCGTCTTCAAATGGGAAATCGGGGACTGAAAGCGAATAAATGTAACATCACACCTTCTCGCTCAGAGCCACGCATAATTTTCTGAGGATAGGACTTTCTGTTGCTGCTGCTGTTAGCAGAAATGCTTCTTTTGTGTCCAAATAGTTGAAAGTGTTCATATTGTGGGCACCTTCAAGTGTGTGAGGATTTTATCATGATTGAGAAATTTGTCGAAAGCTTGCGATCGATTGCGTAAGAATCTCACGAAGGACGATTTCTGGAACTTTAGGTTCACCTCAACAAGTAAATTCCACTTTTACTAGGCGAATATGGTAACGACTGCAAGCTACTTCAAACGTCAAGATCATACAGACATTATGTGGTTATTTTTCCACCATCGAGTAGAGCGTTCAAGTAGATTATATATAAGAATCTATAAGGTTGTACACATGTGCTCACTCAAGATTACGGGAACTACAAACAATAGGGTATCAGAAAAGTTTTGTCGTAATGCTCCAGAAAATTAATTTTACGCATATATTTCGAGCAATTTTGATTTCATCAATTTTCGTTTTCCTGCGCATCAAACGATGTACCACTTGTCTATACAACCTTCAAAATGGATTTGTCGACGGAAGAAATTCGCCTGCTGCTCCACTTCCATCACAGGACTGGGTTGCGCCACATCTAAGGTCCAGCAACAAATCTGTAAGGCGTATTGGTGACGAAATTTGCGATGTACAGCTCAGCATTGCCTCAAGAGATTTCGTGAAGAAGAACACCGGCGGACCGACAAGTTAAGAAAGGAAAGTCCACGAGAAGTCCATTGACAAATAGTCGTCAATGAAACTGAGGAGATCCATTGATGAGTTGTGGATGTTGGCTGACGAGTTTTACTGCAACGCAATAATATGAAATTGCCGGATATGTGGCTGAATTGTTTTGTTGTGAGAGAAGACTACTTCGACTGATAATTTGTCTTTTGCTTGAATTCAATTTGAGTACAAATTGATCTTTCTTTTGGGTCTTAAAAATACGATACAACTTTTTCTGCAACCTGTTAGTCTAGATAAGCAGTATTTTCGCGTGACTCCTACCTTTACAAGCTGGCAAGCCATAGATGAATCACAGCAGCTATCACCTGAGATTCGGAATTTGTGAAGAAGATCCGATTACATCGTATAATGATGTCAACGTTACTACAGTTAGTAATGGGATTTGCTCAAGAGAATAAGGATACGCTGCTGTTTACTAACTTCTGAACTATCAATGAAAGTGCGATTAGTGGCACACTTACTCACATACATAGGTTTCAAGGTTTTCTAATATATTATATTATCATAACGAACTGAATCCACAAAATGTTAGAAGCAACCAAATGGTGGGCATACATAACAGACGGAGGTGAACATCAATGAAACAGCTCAATTCCACATCTGCGATCCGTTGACGGACGACAAATTGCTAATTAAATTATCTGATAGAATACAGATTCTTATTGAATGAAGATAAAAACTGCCTCCAAAGTGGAAAGGCTTATATAACTAATAAAAAGCCACACGACTCAGACAACATTTCATGTTGTCTGGTCTTAACATTCTTTGGTCTCGCCATTTCAGATGTGAGATGCGTGGCTCTAGAGGCGGCGATGCCGCCGAAGCGTACTGAGCCATTGAGCATGTCAGACCTCGAAAAGGCTTAAGAAAAATTTATCGAGATATGCAGAATAAAGATCAAGTCGAACATTAATATTTTTGCTGATGTGATTGTATAAGCTGAATCATCTTCAGGAAGTTACAAATGGAATCGAATACATTCCCTACTCCCATGCGGTTGGTCGACACTGTGCTCAACTCTAATGCATATACCTCTTCATCAAAATCTATTAAATGCGGACATCTTAAAAGCGGGCTTTTGGGACTTCTGTTTACGGATTTCTTATTTGAGCCGAGATCTATTTTACTTGATAATTCTCTTTGTCCTAAAACGATGAGCAGCTGATAATCCGTTAATGATTTCCCTTTCAAAAGCGCTGATTTACCACCAAAATTTTCCTGAAAAATGACTCACCTATTGGGAAACACATAGACCGAAAATTATTGACCAAAAAAGGCACTGTTTTAGACGATTCGAAGTGTCCGGTATCCTGGGCACCATCTGGAGAAGTTTGTATCAAGCCGTTCATTCGACCGCTGACATCGTCCGAGGCACAGGTAGCGAGTGTTCATTATTGAAAGCAGTTTGATGTGCACATGTACACGTCTCCTTTAGAGAAGAGACAATAAATAGTGGTTTAGACAAAAAAATCTTTTTCTCAGCGAAAATGTGTCTCAGAAGGCGGCATCCTCTTCGACTGTGAGCGACCCGGATCTGTTGAGGATTTGGCTGATGTCCTTCGAGTAGGTTTAGTGAAATATTCTATATCTTTTACATTGTGTGATTGTCATTACGTTTGCAGTACTTGCCAGAAGTCCCGCTAAGTGTCATTTTTTATCTTTATTCAACCATGGGTGCGCATGCGGCGCAGTGGTTAGAGGCGCTCTACGTTGCACACGAGGTCAATAGTTCAAATCAGCGCTCATGGCTCACCAAGCCATCCACCCCTGCGGGGTCGGTAAATTGGTACCAGACTGGTCTCAAACTTGTGTGGGAGGATAAGCAGCACTGATTAGGTTCAGCGGAAGGCCACTGTGAGTCATTGTAAAGGCCGGATATGCATTCAATCACCTCAAACGGAGTTAGGAATTGAAGACGAATCCACGGCGCATACCTCAGGGACTGATCAACACCGAGAGCTTTATCCTTCGTCCATTATTCTTTAATCCAACTACAACTCAAAGGAGTGCTTTTGCGAGAACTTAATCAATCAACCAACTGTGATCAACCAAGAAAACTTTATTCAATAAATACAGTATAAATACAAAAAGTGATGAAATATGAGCGAAACTCGGAAGTTTACTTCGGCCTCAAGGCCGCTAATATCCTTTGCGACGGCTCACGTACTGTCCACTACACTAACCGAGTTCCTTCCATGGCCCTACTTTCAGCCAACTTTTCACCCTCTATCGCTGTTATCAGGGTAATTGCAGATTCGGAGCCTAGTCGAATTCTCAGAGTTCTTCATATCCTTATGTTTATACTTCACATCATAGTCTGCCTTGAAAAAAAAACAAGCAACGAATGCAAATAAAGCATTGTTCAAAACAATGTAGTCCCCTTTATCTCATTTCTATCTCGACATGACGACCAAATGATCAAAAAAACATTTTTTTGTCTTTATTTAGTCTTATTTTTCTGTCTCTAGGTTTCTTAATTTTGCTTATGTTGTTCTAGTAACAGATAATTTTGTCCCTAAAACCTTTCTGGTGGTTCCATTTGTTAATTTTGATATTTTTCAGTATGTTGTAGCATTTCTTTCAATTATTTCAGGGACTTTATGACAAAGAGTTGCTAGAAAGTACTTGGTTAGTGTCGCGAAGAGGCGGCCAAGCTCCACGTGCTATCACCAGATCGGATGGAGAACAGTACAAGTTGTAAGTTCCCCTCATTATTTTCATTTTTCAATTCACGTTGTGGCGTCAAAAGCTCCTGAAGAATTCCTATCGTTACTTTCAATTAATGAGTCGATTATCGATACTGCTGTCATCATGCTGTCTTTGAATTGCTCCCAACTACCACGAGTTCACATTTGTGCTCTCAATCTCTCCCTATGAACATATGGCGCAATGTGGTAATATGGTGTTTATGCATGAAAACTCTCTGGTTCAGTCACTTCTCCGATCTTTCGAGAAATTTGCAATAACTTTATAATGATCCAAGGCTATCCAGTATGTAGATAAGAATGAAAGACTGTACTGCCACCAATCGGTTTCGGCAAGACTATCGAACGGTTCCAATGACTGACGATACTTGCCAAGTTCACACTCGTTCTCCTGTTGAAGTCAAAATTACCTAGAAAGGTGTGACGACCTCTCTAAATAAATTTGATGGAAAGCCTCACATTTCTTCATCACATTTTCAAAGGAACGGAGTAAAAACACTGGTCTCTTCATTGATCAATCTCATTTTTTCATTAGACATTTCGCTTGGACCTTATATACAAGCTGAAGATGTCCAATCTTCTCGAAATGCTTCTCTACTCTCATCTAGGGAGTGCCGTAACTTGGCGTTTAACCAAGAGCAGCTGAAGAATAACCATGCTGTTCTTGTCTACTGAAATGAGCGAAAATCGATAATTGTTCAGTATTTGAGCTTTTTGAAAGACTCTCCAGAGGCAAATATTGGCTAGCAGTCATCTATTTCAAGAAACAATCTGCAAAGGTGAAATCATTAGTTCTTGACTTGAAAATCTTAAAATAAAGAGCGAATGTGGTTAAACGGGAATAATTTTAAATTACGTCTTTCACATCTGGAGAACAGCGATACTTTTCTACGTCTTAGCTTAAAAAGTATCAGTGAGGTGTTTTGATCATAGTTCAGATACTTGGCTAAGTATCCTCTTTTTCCGTTTACACATATTTTAACACTATGCACTTGTGATTGCGCTTGTTCCACCTTTCTATTGAATGATCCCACGTCACTCTAATTTTACGAAAAAGGTTATTTATGGTAGTAAATATGGGTCAAAGTAATGGAAGCCTGTGAGAATGTTCAAGGCTTTTTCGAGGTTGGTACGTCAGTGGCTTATGCACGGTTCGCCGCTTTCGCCCTATTCATCAGAGTCACGCGCCCCATACTAAACCCTACTATATAACGGGGATGGAGGAGTGTTTTGATAATAGCGCATGATATTGTGTTATCATCATTTTTTCAGTAAGATAAATGGCTTACGATTGGTAGTGAATACGTATAACATTCCCACAATCTGTATATTGAAAGTTCATAGCGAAGCCCAAAAACAGTCGATTGGAAGGCATTGCCTAGAAGTTCACTACCAGCAGTTAGCCATCGACTGAAAAAAATGGTGCTAACACAATCGCACGCGCTATCACCAAAACGTCTCCCCGTTTTTGCTATAAATAGGATTTAATGTCGTGCGTGTGGCTTTGGTGATGCCGATAAATCACCGAAACATACGTAGGCCACTGACGTACCAACCTCGAAAAGGCTTAAAACATCCTCAGAATTCGTATATTGAATGCTTATAGTGAGGTTCAGAAACAGTCGATTAAGAAGTAATGAAAGTATTCGCTTCACGATTAGTGAGTCACACTTCACTAGTACTGAGAGTTTCAGGAAGCGCTACTTTATTGAAATTGAACCTGCAATCATCTTTCCATTGAGGTACATAAAGAATTTCACTTCGGAACAATCTGCAGCTTTATGGGCACTACTTTCGGGATAGAATATATTACACAAGCTTGACTTTTCAAACGAGTTATTAGGTGTATTCGTACGAGTTCTAATGAAGCAACACACCAATATATATCGCGAATGAATGCGATCTCCTATGTAAAATTGATATTAAGTAAATGGAAAAATAATCATGATTTTGAACCGCGGCTCAAATTGAGTCCTCAAGCAACAGAGACAACTCGCAACATCTACAACGCACTTACCCCCAGAATTGCTAACGAACATCAACTGTAGTAGTTATTCAAGAAGTTTCGTAAAGAAGACGCATTTTAAAAAAGCGTAAACCGCAATTACTTTTGTTTTAACTTAATGAGAAGTCATGGCAGAAAAATCATTGAAGCTGATCTTTTAAACAACACACAAGGTGTTGTAGAACTTAACGTCGATCATTCTACCATTCTCGCCATTTGAAGCAAATTACAAAAGTAATTTTGTAAAGTAATTTACAAAAGAAAATATTTCGGCTTCTGCATTATCCATGAGCGGTCGGTTGATTTTTTTCTACTTCTGCTTCCAATTTCGGCCTAACACCTAACACCATTTCCGAATCGACAAGGAGAAGTCCGACCAAGGCTCCATCGAAAAATCCATTCCTTGGAAAAGCCATCTGAAGACTTGAAAACGACCTTGCAAGGTTGCTTTAGGAAATCAAGGAATATCATTTGCACGATCAGCAATATATCATTTCGAATATGTGCTGGGGTCCGCACAGCTAGTGATAACGGACCATCTAAGTAAGTACAAAAGTAATTGCGATTTAGCACGATCTGAAACCACAACACTTTTGCACCAACTCGATAGCTTCGGTTGAAATCAAGAATATTGCTCACCATTCATGTGATTCAGGAAGATACTCAAAGAAATAAGTCGACTGTCCAGTTTTTTCCAACCGTTTAGTTTCATTAGATGAGTTTATGACGCTGTTTCAGTAACGAGTAAAATACTGGAGTGCGCGTACTTGCTGCAATGCTCAAATGTATTTCGAATTAGAGCCTTGAAAAGTCTGTAGAAGACTGAAAAATTTTGGATTTCCAACCTGACCTGCTATCTTATTTTTACTTCGTAGATCAAAGAACTTCTGGCATTCAAATCGTTTCCTCGTATCCATCGTTCCAAAAGCCTTCGAAATTCCGCATGTTGTTTTGAGAACTTCGTCTCCCTCATGAATGTAGCGAAGTACTGGTCGAGTCAAATCTTTCAATCTTGCAGACAGCCGAGCTAAGGCGTTCCCACATAGGTTGGAAGGGAGAGCTGGATAGAAGGTCGAAGCGACACCTGGAAATCTTGTGGACTTCCTTACTAACCACTTCGATATCCCATGGAATAGAACTAAGTTTTAAGAATCTGCGCTGAAAAGCTCATTGGTACTTAAGAGCAAAGGTGCTGTTCTCACAAGACAAAGTGACAAAAATACACATGAATATGGTCAAAGTTTATACGAGCCCACCAAATAGTAGGATACCGTAAGGAATTCGTCTTCTGTTTACTGTTTTTACCGTTGCTCTGGAATGTTGTTTTTTGCTTTTTATGCTATTACAAATGCCTATATCCCCATAAATGAATATCCGAAACTTATTTCTAAATTAGCTCAGATCCGTTCAATCAATTCTGGAAGAAATTTCAGGATTGATGTACCATCCTCAGCTGTGTTTCCTTTCATATGTTCACTCACCGAAATCGGAAAACGGTCATTGCTTGTACAGGAAGCATACCTAAGTTCAGGTGAGAAAACTTCTTTGAAATTTTCTATTTTCTACAATTTGAAAAAACTTTCTTTGTAACGAAATGATTCTCCGACTTTTGTTGGTCTTCGCGACACATTGGCAAGCCAAGGCCTTTGATATCAAATTAACTATGCATGCAAGTTTTCCAAGAATACATAATTACCCCACAATATCAATCGGTAGCTCAGCTATGAGTGAATTGATATCAGATACCGTTATCATCCAAGGAAAATTTTTATAAAAGGCTATCGTTGCCGTGATAAAAAAAAGAGACGCAATGAGATGATTTCTCAATGTTCTACGCGAGCGAATGATTTCACACTTCGATAACAACGGCCTCACAGATATAATGGATAATTCTCTCGGCATTGAATCTCTGAGGGATGTACCATGCTTTCTACTCCATTCAACATCGCCAGAATTAATCAAATGCATTTCTAGCCTTGAAAATGACCCACGAAGAAATGAGAATGTGTAAAATCACTGCTGTTCTCCTCTCAGATAAGTCTGGAAGCAATTTGTGGATCTCAGACGACTGGAAGACTTGGACAGCTTGAGACGCAGGATTGAGCTAACGAATACTGCATGTTGAAAGACTTTAACAACTGCAACACATGCGTTTTATACTTGCAAGTTTTTCTTAACACAATAATAATCTAACGAGTCGTTTTACAAACCTCATAAATATTAAAACTACTACTTATGAAGTAAGCCTGTAGCGCAGTCGTATTGATGCCGTTCATTGTGCGGAGAGCTCAATGACATAGGTGTTAGATCGAACCCGACCCCACAAAACCTCTCATCACTCCGAAGTCGAAAAATTGGTGTCAGACTTGTCTAGGAGGAGATCAAGCTCCTTGATCCATGTGAGTACGCGCCGGCGCGGCTCTGCCACGATTCCTGAGAGATTCGAATCGATTATCAAAAACATTTGTGACTAAGACGAAAAGGATATTACTTGTTTTGAGCCCGACTAAAAGCCGCAAGCTCGACTGCCGGTCACCACAAAGTCAGGTAATACCATCATCCTACTTTGGGTGCTTAATTTTTACTCGGCGCCAATTCCTTTAGAGGATTATTTTACCTTAAGAGATCGACGGAACCGAGGGAGGGTGCTACTGATGAGTCCCAATAGGACGAATAAGGCGCCTATATAGCACTAGACCTATCGGCTCAAAACAAGTAATATCCTTATCAGATTAAATCATTTTGAGCGGGTCTGTAAAAGAGCGGTCGATAGCGGTACTAAGACAAAAATTCTTCATTGAGCAGCCGAACCCCCACACAGTATTCATTCGAAAATCTTCGTGGATGGTGGTTGGCGGTAAACGTTCGTGTACAAGAAGTACTTGGATCCCCCCACGTTGTGATACACGTGTTGTCGTGTTATCTAAGAAGAAGATTTCAGTAAAAAGTACCCATGTATTCGCCTCGTTCTTACCATATGTCATTTGAGCTTTAAGACTTTTTTGCTTGTAACATCGCTCTAAATCTTCTTTATCAGTAGTATTTGTGTTTATGATTCTGACAGCTTCCGACAGTTAACTAAAGAGTCAACAATCGACTCCAGACTTGAGTGCAGCTCACAAGCATAGAATACACCTACCTATTCTTTTTTGTAGTTCTTCCTTGACTCCTCATGACTCTACTTGCATCAAACCAATACTCTTCTCTTGTAGGTGACGTTTTCTTTCTCATTATAGCATTCGTTTACAAATGTTTGTTTTTCAAGACCTATTCTTCGTCGCGTCAATGATGAGATTTTCTTCAGTGATCCTAACTGCGCAGAATGTTTTGAAGTTAAGTGGACCGGTTCGTCTTCATAAAACACCTACCACGTCAAAGTCAAATACTGCAGTGTAGTTAAAGTTAAGTTGAACGCAAGAAGTATTGGAATTTGCACAGTGAAAAAAAGTAGTCAAGTAGTTAATGTAGCGGGGTGCGGTGGTGAAGTGGTTGTGATGCTCGTCGCTCCGCGTGGGCTAAACCCCGCCCTGCTAACACTCTCCGGCAGTCAGCAACGAACGCCTCTTGGAACGCCACAGCCATGCTATCCCGGGATTGCAAGAAAATGTTCTCAACCAATATTCTACGACTTTCAAGAAGAAGACGAAAAAGCGAATTGAATGCTGGATGTACTGAGATCCGCACAGTGAAAATAGTACTGCAAAAATGAAACAATTAAGATGGACAAAAGGAAGAAGTTACAGTATCACTAGACTTTTGGTACGTAGCATTCAGATCAAGGAAACATATAGGGGGAAACTGATTAGGAGTCTTTATCGGGGGTCTAATGACTGCTCACGTATTTGGGCTCGTCCACTGGATTCTCTAGTCGTTGTCTCATATTCATTATGTCTCCCAGATAAACGTACAAGACAAGCTTCTCAGTCGGTGCTTCAATAAAAGTAATCTGTTTCTTTGCTTACCACGTTTCTTTACAAATGAGCTTATCTTTTTTACTGGTCTATAACCGTTGTGTTGCCGTTCCGCTAATATTCGATAGAATTTCGAACATGGCAAAGTTATCGGCAAAATGGATTCCTTGATTAAAAACTGCATTTTGTGGTAGGAATAAGTATTTGAGTTACTGTGAATATACATCAACATTGTGCGAAAATCCAGCTAGCTATTCAAAAAGACATTACAGCTATTTGTCTGAAATCGAATGAAAAACCTTTCAAAAAGTTTGTTTAGGTGCTCCTCGTATGGTGTCACCCTCACCGTCTGAAGTGTTCTTTTATTCACGAGCTGATGCCGACTATGTAGTATTGCCTTGTTCTGCATTTGGTCAACCGGTACCCAACATCACCTGGTTTAGAAATGAGATCGAAGTGGTCAGTTTGGCCTCGTGGACTCTTTCAGGATTCAAACTAGTTGCAATAGAAATACCTATTTAGAACGACAGGAAAATCTGAATTTGTTCGATTCATACTTGGAACAATCGCTTTCGCTTGCAGCTAGCCTTCTAGCTAAGCGAGTAGCAAAAACTATCGCCGACAGCGGCACTGTTGACATATCAGAGCGTTTTTTTTTTCGACAACTGTTACAACTTAGCGACACTTACTTTCTAAGACAAATGGAAAGACAAAGAGAAAAACGAGAAAAGGAAGGAATAAGAGATCAGAGACGATGCTCATTCGAGCCTGCGAAAATAATGGCAGCTATCACCTGATTGGTCCCTAGGGACTATCATAAGTGGTGATCTTTCATCCTAGCCGTGATGTTCTTGCAATAAATCTTGAAGATACCGTTATTTCAGATTAGCTTCTTACCAAATAAAAAGAGAAGAGACGGAAAAGAAAGAAAAAAGATTTATGTATATTAGTTTGTTTCATATACTATATTATATTATTTTATCAATATTTTGCTATCTATTATTTATTTATTTGTTGCTGCTATTTACTTTTCTTAATATTTTATTATTGTTATTGTGTAACATTTTCTGTACATGTATATTCATGACCACTGGTGGGCCGTATTACAATTGTGCAAATTCTTATCCATGGGAAAGGCTGAAAGTAAAAACAAGTGAAATTTTTCATATGTTTTTTAAACTGCTTTTACATAGTCAGTAAAATATATCAAGGCGGCTATTCGAGTGACTCAAGGAATCACAAAATTAATACAACTGAGTAGTAGTATGTCGGTTCAAAACTATCAAAATTATTTCTGTTACTTCATTATTCTAGGTGACACCATCAAATTCGGACGTTCCATATTTACTTTCCGGTGGATCCCTTCTAGTTCCAGCAGACAACTCATTGGCCTATTCGTCTTTTCACTGCACCGCAAAAAATCATCTTGGAGAAGTCAAGTGGGATTTCATTTCAGAACACTCTGATTCCTGTGCATTTAGATAGAAACTTTTTTGTCCAAAAACTTTTTTAAACGGACAGTGATCAAAATACTCTCTGATTTTTATCCTTTTGCTCATTACTATTATCATCCACAATAACGCTGATACAAAAGCAAGACATGTGATCACTTTTGGGTCTTGAACTCGGGACTATCCTCTCCAAGGGCTCACGTAAAAGCTACCGCACCTTTAGAGCTCTTGTTTTGCCTTTCTCTAAATCATATTTTACCTTCATCGCTGCTAACAGCAATTCTTTGTCATCAAATTTCAATTTATCGTATTACTGGTACTTTAAATGTTTCAACTGTCTAAATTCAGAACTTTCCCTAGGGTATCATAGTGATAACATTGATATAATACACCCCTCCCCTTCCTCCCCCCCCCCCCCCCCCCCTCAAGAACAAAAAGAAAATTGAGTGTGAAAAAATAGGACGAGAAAATTTGGTTTGAAAAATAATGAGAAAATACTTTACCAAAAAGCTAATCCATGTAAATGAATCAGTCTCTTTTCAGGGGTACGCCAATTATTCTGAAACCGGCGTTTTTGGATTCATTTCGTTCACATCGCAGCGCCGTTGTTCCTCTCTACAATGGTGGTGCGAAACTCGAATGTGAAGCGCCCAATCATCAACCAAGTTAGAAATTTTCTTCATTTCGATCCTTTGCGTTTTTTCTTTCGCTTTTTCTCTTCTCATAGAAATGAGAAAGAAGTCAATATAATTGTTGTCAACCTAGTTGGTATTAGCTTTTGCAAAAAGTTATCGCAACGAGAACTGGAGAATATAAAAAAATAGAATAGATGAGAAACTCTTCATTGTGAGGCAGCTACACTAATTGAATTTAGGATGTTCATTGCGACGAGTTTAAATAGAAAAATGAATTAGATGACAGTAAGTATAAAAAAAAGAATAATTTTTAGCAAATTTCATATTATTTTAATTTATAAATTACTTCATACTTATTGAATTATTGAACTACATTAATTACTTATTAACCTTTTTTAACTACTTATATATATCATCATATTATTTACTTTATATTTATTACAATACGTCTTATCATATTTATTTTATTGCTTCATTTTACAAACTTTATAATGTCATTCTTCTAAAACAAGTATGTGGCGCAGTAGCCCGAAATACAAACTTTTGACTGATTATTATCACACTATTGGAAAGTTCTTGTTTAGCTATAGAGAACGTTTCTTTATTCACCGCCAGGTAGCAGAAAAGAAGTCTTACCTCATGGATTTGGTATCGATAAGTAGTGAAATGCCAGACAACTCAACGTTTTTTTTTGCTATATAATTACGTTACATAATAATCGACAATACTGATCGGCATCAAGAAATGTGCCCTGAGACGTCGTAATGGAGGATCGAGTCAGGAACCTTTGTCAAGGTGGTGGCATCACTAACCACTAATCAGTGAGCACCACGAGCTGCTGACCGTGAGGAGCAGGGTACTCAGTGTTGGTTCTAATTAAGAAAGATTTGGTCAAATTCAGTTCATTTTGTGACTATGATTTGATATGTTCATCTAACCGTTTGGGTGCGAAAAGGGCACCCGACAGCCCCGTCTGGCCGCGCGGTAAGCCGGGCTGGCGAAGTGTTGTACTCAAGAGGTTAATAAACGTGGCTATCTCTAACGTACGTCTGTGATGCTAACTTGTACAAATAAACTACCAAATTGAGATTTCCACCACGATCGTATCCTCGGTTATGCGCCATACATTTGGCAGCAAGCGCAGCATCACAGAGGTGATTGAGTGCACGTTTAATTTGAACAATGAAATGTGGACTAACACTAATTCAGAGCTGTTTACAGCTCTTTAGCGCAGATAGTCTCACTATTTTTCAAATGAAGGAAGCTTCACTTGTGAGTCTTTTAGCAATTCTATGATCCTATATGTATGAGAGCCATATTTTGTCTGGAGGTGTGCCTATTACAGAACGGTATCTCTAGCATTGCTGTATTTATTTCTCAACCTACATGTGGTATTGGAAAATCAAATAATTGAATCAAAATATGTGATGCATGTATCGAGTATATCATTAAGCATTTTCAACGAAAACTGGTTTGGTTTTTGATATTTCCACTTCTTGTCCGGATGGAAAATTAAAGCCACTTTTTATCAAGCTAATTTCTTCTACGAAGACGATTGCTTCAATTTGGAGCAAAAATGACGCAGAGCGTAAATGTCCTTTCATTCTCCATTCTGAATAGTCATAACAGTGTGTTTTTGCAAGAATTTCGTCATTTCTAGCATCTGCAACCTCGTTTACTAGTCCGATTCGAACGAGCACTAATAAAGCCTCCATAAAGTCGTTCGGTCTCCGTGCGTGTTAGAGTCTCCCCACCCATGGGATTTCCCGTTAGCCGAACGGACATGAGAGGAGCATTGCACTTTTCGTAAGAAGCTCATAATATCATGACCAGAGAGGAATGAAGATGCCTGAAAAAAACCCTTTTGCAAAACAATGTTTACTTTTAGAAATTTTCTAAATCTTTTCCGCATAACATCTATTCAAACAACCTTTAGCTTCATTTGTTGATTGAGTAGATTGAAAGAGTCTGCCTGGGTTTTATGATTCCAGCCAATGAAATTAGCCAGCTGGGTGTTTATTCTGGTCATCTCAGAGACTAATGTGAAATGAACGAAAACAAAATTCCTTCATTAACACCACCGTTGAGATGAGAGTAATGCGAACAACAACAGCTGAACTATATTTTAACTGCAGCACTTCCTTCCACTTCTTGTTTTCAACTCAAACGTCGTTCAAATTCTTCGATAACCGTCACATAAAATAACCTACATTCCCATAACTTTCCGTCCGTCTGTCCATCTGTTCCTTTCATTAAGAAAATTGCGAAAGTACTTTCAGTGCTCCATTCTGTTATTTCTCTGCTGAATAATCAACTGCATCAGCATCGCTGATGAAACATGCTGTGTTTAATTGAATGCATAGAGATGACCAGTTTTTGCAATCCATGCCGGCCGTAACACTTCTTTCACTCATTTCGTTGTCATGTAACCATCATTCTTAGAAATGATCCGGTTCTCATGTCGATTCAGCTACGATTTCGAAACGTGACTTGCTTACTCCTCACTTTTGTATCGATTTCTGGTCGAACGTGTTTTTGATGAGATATTCGTACTGAGACGTTTCCCGGTTCCTTTCACAACTATTTGCCGCTGTTTTTGTGTCGCTAGGAGCTCACTGCCTTTCTGTGCGATAGCGGTTTCTGTGATAACGGCGAACCCTGCGATTCATAAAAATATTGAGAGCGACATAAGAGCTCAACGCCCCTGAGTTCAATTTATACTTCATTCTACGTATTCTCCTTATCGGCTTATTCCATTGCTACTCTGCATTTAATCCAATGCATAGTCACTCAGTGCAAGCAGTATACATTGATATATCTGATGATACCTCGAGCGGAGTTTTATCATGGAATCGTTACTGCAGCCTCTCGGATTCAACAAATACGTTTTTCATGTTCGCTGTCGTATGGGCAGATATATGTCCTTAAGCTAAGAAAAAAAAAACTGAAAATGAGCTCGAGATGATCTCATTACGCGACAAGGGCACTTTCGATGACCTTTTCTCGTTCTTTCAAATTACGTAGTCAGGAGAACAGAGACTATTTTACGAATTTGGTTTCGTTTTCAGTTTATGTTTCTGACAAGATTAGATTTATTGAGACAATTGATTCTAGTTGTGGGGATCCAATATTTCTTCGTCTTTTACCATTGCCTTACAAGCTTCCCAAAATTTTAAAAAAGTTTTCATCTTCAATAACACATGTTTCTCTGTTTTTTCTCAAGAAGTGATCAAATCAAGCGCACATTAGTTTTCTGGAAACAATAGGTAAACTTCACTTTTCGATTCTTCTTTCGTTATTTTTCTATTTTTCCAGTACACTAAAAACACTGAAACTTTCTAAGATTTCGTAGAGAGCAATAGTCAGTTGGTACGACCACTTCCACTACAACCACATGCATCATCTGGCTTTCTTGTAAACGTTTTTTTGAAGTGTAGCTAATATTTACAACATAATCTCCCTTCTAGTACGACCACGTACGCTTCCCAGCTTGCCCAGTCATTTTTTTAAATCTCGTGTCAGAAAAATCTCAACATTACACAGAATCTGCGACGGCACAATTCATCTGCTGTTTGTCGTGGGTCATTCGTACGAATATAAATAGAAATACGTTATCGGCTGTATAAAAACAGATGTTGATACTTTTGACTCCACAGAAAAATAATTTCGATAACGTTAGTTCAAAAGTTCGTCTAGAAATGCTTAGACCATTGCAGTGTCTACATTTCTATCAAGTCCATAATGTTCTTCACCTGTAGAAAAGATAAACGAGAAAAAACAGAAAAATATATCTTTAAACTACATCAAAACTGACCTGGTATGATGGTTAGCGATGCAGATTATCAGGGTTCTAGTTCGACCCTCACCCAACACTCTCTTGCAATCACTTGGGAATACCCCAACTCAACTGTCTTCAAGATTGCGAAAAGATTCGACTCTACCAGCACTGTGTGACATTTATGAAGACTCACAGGCAACAGCCGTCACAACGCGTAAAACATTCAAAGACCACGTTTCAAAAATAATAGAAAAAACACGTATTTTTCCCACTGATCCAATTGATCATGATTCTCCTGTTGGCTATGGAGGTATGCGACTGTGTAGGCTCGGTCAATCTCATTATTCCACACTCTGACGAAGGCGAAACCGCCAAATGATCGGTTTGTGTGGATAAAAATTATGAAAAGAGCCTCGTGTTTACTCGGAAAGAAAAAGGTGGATTTCTTTTTTTTTTCTTATTAATTTGTTGCTCAAATACAAGAAAAGAGAGCTATGGCTTTCACTTACACTTAAAAAAGCCTAGTGGCTCGTTTTTTGCAATAGTTGAAACGAGACTGATGAAGTAAACAAGACAATGAGAAGAGCAAAACTCTGGAAAGAATGTACTCGCAGATAAATGGGTGGAGGTGATCGTCAGTACACTTGCACTCTCGCTCCACCCGCTTCTACGCAACAATCCCTCTCCCATGTTGCCTCTATTGTTCTCCGTATATCTGCAGTCCTCGACATCTAATCGTGTCTTCTTCCCTATTTCATTTTGACAGCTTTCCATCAGCAGTAATGATGGATGTCAAGGAGTGTGATGCGGAATGAGGGGAGTCTCGCAGATGAGATGTGATATTGAAATCGTGTCGCGGAAGTGTTCGCAATTTCACCAACATCGTTCTCGACCACTAATTCTATTTGTACTAATGTGAACGCCTTGCTATGGCGGACGCCCTCTCATAGCTACTCACTCAATTTTTCCTTTAGGCCCAATTTCAGCTATATCACTCACCCATTCCAGCCTCATCCATCTTCCCGCTGTTCCATGTTGTTAGTTTCAGACCGATTACGGCTTATTTGAAGGCTTATTCGTTCAGCATCCCATTATATGGATGGTAAGCTCCATTCGACTCATCTTCTACCACAGTAATATTAAGCTGGATACGATTTTGAATCTTTTCAGCTTTATTCGACAATCATCTCATCATGTTCCGTACGACTATCAGATTATTTTCCTTAGCAAAATTGTGAACCCAAGTTGCTATTCTTGAAGCATCAATAATTGTATAATAGGGTTTTTGCTTTTCATTATGACGTTACAAATAAGCTTACTAATTTATGACAGAACAAACGAAAAATGAAAAGTGTTTTTGAGCGTTGCAACTTTTTAGACATAGTGAAATCCTCAAAAACATCCGTATGTTACTATTTGATCTTTTTTCTTGTATGAGATCACTAACAGTTAGAAAATTCTTTCCGAGAATTGTCAGGGTTCGACGTCATGAAAAATCAATTTTTTTCAGTGCAAACGCATTGAAAATAAACTAATGATGAAGGCGAACTTTCGTTTACATAAATAGTCACGTGTTAAGAAAACATTCGTCAATTCTTAATTGAAGCTAATTTAAGAAGCGAAGCTGTATCCTTTATCAGAATCATAACAATTTTCGAAATATTTCTATGTTTGAAAATAATCGGCATTCGATTATTTTGACCAAGTTGAGGAGTTGAAAGCTTTGAGTGATCAGTAATGTAACTAGCTTGGGTTTGTTCTTGTGCTGAAATGAATCAAAGCAAATCTTTCAAATGGCCGCTAATCATCTGCTTTTGTTGTTCGTGCTGAGAAATGACCAAAAAAGCCTCTCAGAATGCTGTAGACAATCTGCCATCGTTGTTTTTCTGGGAAAGAGCATCTAAAAAAAACTTCCAAGTGGATGCGCTTTTTCTACCGTATCCGTTGTCGGCAGTACGAGCATTACACTAATGAGTATCTTTAGCCTTGGGCTATCAAGAACACACTTTGTGTTCGACCTCTGGTCTCCAAAATCTTCATCAATCCTCATTCTCTCCTCCCAATCTCGGGCATCCATGTTCCCATGGGGAGCTAATCGTTAGACCAACTCAACGCTTTCCAACGTACACTAGCGTACTTTATATCCTATCAATTGCCAATCGTATGTGACTGCGGAATTTTGTTAATTTTCTTTCGAAGGGACCAAAGATAGTCATATAGACAGTTGACTGATGCTAGTAGCTAGTAAAAACTTTTCGATAAAAAGGATCTGTCTCTATGTTTGCTCGCTACCTGCTTCGTTATTATTGGTTTATCTCAAACAGAATATACTCCCACTACATTACCTGCTTTTTGTAATTGTTTTCGTTTTGATGCATACAAGTAAAAAACTAAAGTACGTCCTCAGTAATTTCTATCAGTGAGTTTGTCCTATCATTCGAATCTCATTTATTTTCAAATCACATCTTATTGCGCAGATCCCAATAATTCCAGCTTTTGATATGTTTTCTCGCATTCATCATCTCAGAGGTTTTCGAACATTTTGCGTATTGCTTCGACTGCTGCTTGAGGATTTCGTTTTCTTTGCGAATGTCGTAGAATGTAGATTTATGTCCGGCCGATCTTCCGGTAATCTTGTGGATTGCCACGCTGAGGCGTACCCATATGACTGTAGGAAAGAGCTGCGGTAGGTCGAGTCAGGACATGTTCTCTGATAGGTACATCATTAACCACTAGACCACATCCTCGCTATTATCATGCGAACATCAGATTTGGATGAATATCAGATCACCACCCATTTTTAACCCATTTTTATTTCATTAACACATAATTCTCATTGTTTCCACCACTTCCTAAATTGACTGAGGATTAGTGAATAACTAAAACTTTTTCTTAGAATTCAATCTTTTTCCGCTAATTATTTTATTTTACTGTCAAAAATACGAGCAAAAGACAGTTTGAAAGTGATTGAAAACGTTGATAGTTGAAACATCTGTGGAGCTGCGAAAGATGAGTGTTTGAAGGACGCTGTTTACTATACGAACGGAAATTTATATAATATGTTGTAATTGCTAAGGTTATGAAAGTGTTTGACTAAGTGAGCTCCGTCTCAGTTTATCCCTTCCACGCTTTGAAAAAGGTTAAATCGCTGAAACATCAGCCAATAATGTCTTGGATAGCTACTGCTCTGTGTGCTCGTTAAGAAAGCAAAGAAAAAAAAATCATAGTTGATGAGAATTAGTGTAACACAATAAAAGTCACTAAATGTCTGGCAGTGTGTTTTTACCTCTACACTCTCTAGTCACGGCAAACGTGAAGGGATGAAAAATTTCCTGAGTAGAAAAATTTTTTGCAAAACTATTTTTCTACATTAAGTGGTGAAATGTTTTATTGCAGTGAACTTTTCGATGCCATTCACCTATTTTTCCAAGAATTTTAATCTCAAAAACACCAAGCCCAAGTCTAAACATAGAGAGTCGAAAAAGGAAATGGAAAACGATACTGAAGTGGTCGGTTCACTATGTTAGTTGACCACTGTCATAAGCTTCAGGAGAGTGAATGAATCAATATTATTAGTGATTACGGTGATAAAAGCACTCTTTTGAAGTTTTCAAGACATTTTATCTCTAAAAAACAACCTGCGTTCTTCTTCTTGTCAATGACTTTCTTCTTTGAGACTCAAATTTTAGGGAATTTTCGTTTTTCTTTTTTATTTTATGATGCCTGCAGCTCATTTGTTGAAGGTACGCTATAAAACCCTTCTTACTTCAATCCGGCGAATTTGGCTAAGCAAGTTTTCTAGCTCTTTAGAGTTGAAAAATTGGCATAAACTCTTGTGTTTGGATATAATTGCTTATCTGAGAAATTGGTAGCCTACAGAAAGTCATAGTATGCGCCAAAATGCAATCTGTCAACTCAATGATTCTACGAATGGATTCGAATGCATGGCAATTTTTTAGCGAAGTTGTTAATGATAATGCTTTATGTATTTCGTTTTGTAATACTATTTTCTTACTTCTTCCCTATGAACTGGGCTATGAATTAAAATTGAAAAAAAATTGGATGAACGTGGTCTTTAACTACCTTTTTTCTCAAAGTTGAGGTTAAATGCTTGTGAAATAACATAGGAATATAAATGCTAACATTTTTGAATTATTTTCTTAATTATTTTACCCTATTTCATGGAAATGCGCCTTCGTTAGACTTTGACTCTAATGTAATCAGTTCCGACATCCGTTCCAAAATGGCTGCTGGAGGGTAATGTGAGGAGACTGTTAGCGAATTCTAGGAAAAAAATGGACTTTTCGCCATTGGTTCACTCTTAGTTCGAATTCATGGCAATCCATCATTTCATCATAGAAATATATCTGAGAATTTTGCAATGGTAATAATGAGTTCATACGATGATAAATTGAACTCCAAATGCTCGCGCTTTTCATCCTCATTGATATCACTGAACTTATTAGTTGAGCGCTTCTATAAAAACGTAATAAGTAGTTAACATTCAAATGCAACGAACGAATTGTAGCTTCTTCCATGGTTCTGATCGATCTAATTTCTTCACGAATTCTCTTTTCCTTATGTCAGAAGCATTCTTATAGTTATGAAATGTTCAAAAACGAAAAAAAGGACTTCAAAAAGAGATTTCCACTATTTATTCTTTGCTTTAAAGTTGAGAAAGCAGTACTAAGTCAGTTTTGAACAATTTTCGAAAGCAAAGAAATAAATATTGTTGTAGAAGATTCGCAAATTTTTGTCTTAATATATCATAATCATTCAAGAAATTCCTCTTTTTACTGCGCCTTATAATCCGCGTTATCTCCTAGGGAATAAGTTGAAATCATGAGAAACGGACCAACTTTATGAGATTTTCTCCTCCTCCATTGAGGAGTTCTTCTTTGTTTTAATACGTGTATTGTCTGATTTTTGAGAATAACGAGAAAATTCACTACGGCTGTAACCTACTTATACAATTTTTATCCTTCATGAGTTTCTACGCTGTCGAGATCACTTGAAAAACAATAAAAGCTTGAATATGTTTAGTACAGGATAAAAACAGAAATACGTCTCCTCAACTTTCGGAAGAGTCGACCTCATTTACATACTAGTTTTCATGATACTTAATCAATATCTGTCGCCATATAACTCGATATCACTCGTTACGTGGGCCCCAACACTTCTTGCTCGGTTCCTTTCCTCACATCCATCATCCACTAAATCTTAGAAGATGCCCATGGGCTCGCCTGCTGCTTGAGGGCTTTTGCCTTCGTCATGAATTGAATGCCCCTAAATGATGATGGTTCGCTTCCTAAAACTCTGCATCTGCTTTGCTAGTATGTGCCACATTTTTTATCACAGGCAGTCGCTGGTCTCTTTCGATCGAAGGATTATTCCTCAAGCAAAAAATACCAATTCGGTTACCCTAGAAGGGGCCTTCTACCCTCAGTAAGAATGAACCATCTGCTATGTCTGAATTATTGCACGACATCTCTAATATTGTGCTTTGCGCGTTCGTGTGTTCATCGTTAATTTACAAAATGCTAAGTCATGAAACGTTCATTGGCCTGCTTCTGTTGTTGCTTGCAAAGAACCGATCAGCTACAGCCTCCCGTTCGTATACGTCTTCCTAAGACCACCAACACCTCTACCACCCTCAACCATCTTGTTCCACTATGCACCGCCTATTCTCCCACCTCTCTAATGTCAACGGTCGACGACGATCGTCGCCAATCTGTCATGTAACGCTTGGTCATTCGTTTCTGACACGCATATAAATTTTCTTGCCGACAAATTTTCTCGTTTTCCAGGCACACGATGAACATTTGAGATATACAGCCCCATTAGAATCCCTTTTAAAACATGCTTCCTAACACTGATGCTCATAAGTTTTATAAACATTACACGGAACAACAAGCAATGTTGAAAGATAGCTTTTTGATTTCTTTGGAAGTATACGGTTTTCCAGCGATAGGTAGAACTGTGTGTATTTCTATCCTTTGCTAATTTTTTCAAAGGTCTTTATGTGTATTCAAATTTTTAGCCTAATTTTCTTACGTTTTGATCGTTTTCTGTAAACAATGAGCTGGTTGCGTTGTTAGAAAGAGCTTCGTTTCATTCCAGATCTGTCTTACGTCCTTGATATACACCTTGGATATACAGTATTTATGAGTCCATATATACATACATGTATTTGATATTCATACATATATATGCATACATATTTACACTCTCGTGCTACATAAGCGGACATATATACGTGACTATGAACACATATACGCGCATATACTTATGAGAACGTATATAAACATGTACAAACATATCTTATACACATACACACACACTCATACACACACACACAAACATACATACACACACACACGCACACACTCACATACACACAAAGTCAATGAAGACTAGGAAAGTCTGCGGAGCTTTACTGAATAGCAGCGAAAATGATGCGATATGGCCCATGGATCTATCTTCTCAATGATCAATAGATTTACTGGAAGAATCTCGAACGACGTAATCCAGTATTTTCCAATAGGGGATTGATGTTGTCTAGGAAAATAACATTTTTACTGGACGATAAGAAATCCTGTTTTTGAAAACGTTTCACCTTTATTAATCGACTCCGACGTCTTTGTATCGTTGATGAGTCCGTCACTTTTCATGTTTATGCTGTCAGTTTTCTTTCGCTTCGCTTTTTTCCCTCTTCAGTGAGAATTGACTTCTCATCTGGATAAAGAGAGTGTGATAGTCGTCTATTGTTTCATTGAGATAGCTAGCTGTAATTTGTCAGCAATTGACGGGATTAAACCTCGGCGATGTCTGTGAGGTTTATCGCATAGCGTAGTTGTTTTTATATGTAATGCGGATTTGTGTAATATTTGTAACCAACATTTGTCATGATTAGTGTTTGACCGGAGTGTATTCCAGTTGTTCAGCCTACGAGTGGAAAATGCTCATCGACAATCGTTTTCACCCTCATCTACCCGTTATCATCCTTTGAGTTCTACCTAATCTATTCTCCTCATCTTCCAACTTACCGATACCTGATGATGTCACTATTACAAAAAGTCATTCTCGTTAGCACAGGAGGTTGATTGGGAGAAATAGTCCCAATCCAGCTAGAAAAAAGCGGTCGCTCGCGAATTTGACCAATCAACAGTATTAGAGTTTGTTCGTTCTTTCAGATAACTCAATTATGCAAAGCGGATCTCTTACCGTAATATTACTACTGTCTGAATTCTTCCAGACTTTGTACAAGATATGTGCTCGCCCTCAGAAAGTGAGAACTATAACTGTAGTTTCTTGGTTTTATCTCGGGATCCTTTTCTGGAAGTCAAATCAAACTCTCAAAGACAATTGTAGAATGTTCGCTTATCAAGGAGATGAAAACAAAACCATTCAGTTCTAAAGTGTCTTCAGAAAACTATAATCCTTGATAGAATACGAATTTTATATCTCACTAGGTTGTTCTACCACTCGTTTCGTCTCTGAGATCAAATAGAATCCTAAGGATCAATCTGAAGTGAATTTCACATGTTTTTTCAGAGAAAGAACAATTTATCCCAGTAAATATGGGTTACCGGAGCATGGAAACTCTAGCTTGATCTCTCTCTCTTTCATTTAATAAGTTTTCTATAGAGGTCGAATCATTTGTTTTTTATCAGAAAAATGGCGGATTCTCACTGTAAATGATGACAGCTTGGCCGGTTGTTCGACGAGCATCGTAATCTACGAAGTTAATAACATTAATATGCATAAATATCTTCTACTCCATCATGATTATGCAAATCAACCATACGCGCCAAATCGGCTTCTACATTCCACCATAAACCTTATAGAGACAGGAAAATAACTACCATATAGGAACTATACTCTATATCTTCGTTTTTGCAATAACTCTACGCAAAGTTGGTATAAAACTTTATTCTGTCAAATCTTCCAATCTGATCAGTTTGTCTAATTCACCAAATTAAGCTGTATCATGTCGCTTTGGAGCATCTTAATTTTTCTACGTATTTTGGACTTCATGGGATTAAGCTGATGGGCTGTTGATCGACGATTTCTTGCAATGCACGTGTGTGATTCTTGATTCAATTCCGCGCTCCAAGCCATCCAAGCTATCTCTATCCGTCAGTTCTCTTCGAAATTCCTGGCTTACTTGTCTAGGTGGACAGAAAAGCCCTGATTTGATAGATCAGTAGACTATCGCAATAGGCGTGTTTTCCTGTAACCGATCAACACTAGATGGAGCCCAATGCTTGGCTATCCATAGGAGATTAACCAGCGCCGAACGTTTTCACGTAATTTATCTGCGAACTGCTTGGACTTAAAAAGAAACTGCAATTTGAACGACCTTCTTGATGGAAACGTGTTTTTTAGGTTTTTTAAAAACTGTTATCCTTACTCAAAGCTGTGTTCAATCAAAATCGCTAGCATTTGCTACTGTTAATAATTTAAAAAAGTAAATATATTTTTCCTTTCTGTACAGTTGTTTCACTTTATTCAACGATTTTTCTCTTGAAATAGCTTTTTTTGGCATATACGAATAAAATATTCGAGAATACGAATGCATTTTCGTTCTTCTATTCCCCTAGTGATACATAATTGACGTCACTGGTATTGTTTTGTGGCGAAGTGGTGTTGATAAGTGATAAGCACAAGAAATCGAAAGTATACGGGTCAGTTACCTACTTTTAAACGATTTGTTGATCGTCATCGTTGTAGGAGACCGTTCATTGAGGTCAGCTCGATATAGAACACCGATCCACGCGTATTTTGTACGTTTTGTTTACCGTTCCTTGAAGAATTAAGGAAACAGAAATGAAGAGAAAAAACTTCTACAATCGTTCCTACTCTATCTTCTGCAAAGACTGCTCTAACGGCTACGTCATAACACTTTAACATTGTATGATTTTCGTAAATCGTCTTATGTGAGATGAGATGTCATTTTCACTGTGCCTATGACGAGTTTCGCTCTTTTCTCAATGAATTATTTTCGCTATTTTCTCTCACAATAAAATTCTTCCATCTTTCCACTATTTCGTCCAACTTCTTTATTTGTTGAACTGCTTTTCCTCATCCATCCTATTTGATGTCCGGTTGTGCAATTCAGCTCAGCAGCAATGAATCGAGGCCGACTTTCACTATATTCGCATAAATAACTAAAAGTGATGATATGATAATATATTTTGAGTCTTTATGAGGTCTGGTATGGCACTTATAGAGTACTAGACAAGCGCCTGTTGTGCCTTTCCAGGCTCCTCATTAGCACGGTGCCTTTCGGTTCAGCCGATCCCTTTCAAGGAGATATACGCCTGCTTATAAAAGAATTGACGCCGAATAACATATCGCTGATTTGAAAAGTAATGTACTACTTAGGAGCCTGGAAAGGCGAAACAGGCGCTTATCTAGTGCTTCATAAGTGCCGTACCAGACCTCATAAAGGCTCAAAACATGTTATCGTATTATCAGATTATTATTGCTTCGAGCAAGGTCTATAACAACAGTTAAATGAAGAGGTATGATCAAAACTATCATGCGAAATATCTTGTTTTGAATCTTGCGCGAGAATGGTATATCTTATCAGCCATTGTTGTGAAAAAATATACAAACCTCACGCATCCTTGAAAAGAGGGCAAATTGTAAAATCAGTTTGTTCAATTTAACCCATTCCATCCATTATGAATCTAGTTCCATTCATCTTTGTTGACAGTTGTTTTCTTCCCGCATCACTCATTTTCGTTGTTGGGTGAATAGCTTTTTATCCAAACATCCCGCTCGGATGCTGACAGCTTGTATACTTCCATCACTACCAACCTCATCGGCACTATACTTTTGCTTTACTTGATGTCTTTAACTGCTCGTTTCATCGGTTCCACTCACTCAACGACGATGCTCTGCTCTGCGTTTCCTCAATTCAGATGTTGCTTTATGTTGTTGATCTTGCATCTTGCTTTCATTAGATATATTGTGTTGATTCAGAACCACATCTTCACTCTCGACTGGCTATACGCTATTTGGAATCGTCTCTTAATGTACAGCTTCACATCTTCTTCATTCCGAAGCGAAGACAGTTAATCTTTCGCGAAATCATCTCCATGATAGTAGTGGAATAATCGGCTTTCAATAATAATAATAACGCCACATTAATAATTGTTCACATAGAAGGAAATTTCTGAACTAAATGCTATCAGATAAACCCAAAGGAGTCGTAAATATGCTTAGAACTAGTCATTGAATTGAGTACGTATTTTGACTGATAGCTGCATAAGCACCACTCAATCAATATGCAGATTTTTCAAGACGTACTGCACTCCTACTTGTGACGAAGTTGGAAACTCAGTCCTCTGTCGGGTAGTACAAATAACGTGTAGCTTTACTTTCAAAAGCTTCAACGGTTCTGGTTATTCTCGGCTAAACTTAATTCTTTGTTCCCAGAGAATTCCATTAAAGCGAAATTGCATTCATTTCTTTCTTTTGAAAAAATTTTCAAATGTAATCCCATCAATTCTAACAACTGTAACAGAATCACCCGAGCAGGGAAGGAGATTATATTTGTTTTCCTATAGTGTTTTTTTCGTTTATTTATTTTAAGTTATATTACGCGTTTGCTTTCTTGTTGTTCTTTTTGTCCCAGATTCCCTGTATTTAATCTTTTTTTTTTAGCAAAATCTCTCCTTAACAAGTTTTTTACGACCTGTGTTAATCTACACATGTAGACGTTAACCTGTATAGTACAGCACTCGCACATTTCACAGCTCTGATAAGAAAGGTCCAGCTGCCTATGGAACCTATTTTATCTTGAGTTCACCACACGACCACTACACTCGCATATTTTGCACCTACTTGCACTCGCACTTATGTTGACAGTCTGAAATGGCAAAAATTCCTGTTAGTAAAGGCTCTGAAATTTTTTGAATGATCTATGTCTATTTCTCAATGTGGGAAAGGCGATTTTTTCTTAGTTTTATGAACCAAAACGCACAAATATGCTTTTCCAGAACTTTTCCGTTATGGCCAACTATTTTTCAACCCTTGAAAGATAAGGCCTCTTTCACGTTTATTCCGCTAACTTGAGTATTCATTCATTAGCCTATATCTCGGAGATTCTAACACTGTGATTTACTTCCGGAAAGGCCTTTTTAATGCCCTGTAGCAGCGGTAACACAAATGAGTTTCGCAGTTTACGTGCATTATCGCGCTTATTTCCATCATATATAGAAATTTTCTTCTTCATTCCGTAGAAATTTCCAGTTTTTCCGCATTAGAATTGTAGAAGAGGCTCTGTTCCATCGTTCCATGGTTTAGGCGTTCGTTTCATTACATACTTTCAAATGAACCCGTCACTGACCCCTAGCCTAAGTAACCTAAACCTAGGAGTGCGAAACGAAATTCTCTTTTCGCTCTTCCAGTGGTCTTCGAAGACCTTTTCAAAGATCGCAGCCTCAGAATTACCTAAATTTAAGCTTAAATATATCTTTGGAGAGTCCTATGGAATTCCTGTAATGAGAAATTTTATTGTTGACTGGGTACAAGGACTCTCGAAATTTTTTCGGTAGTGTTTGAAAAAGAGTTTTTCATATTGAAAGTCATGAGACTATCACAGTTATCACATCATTCATAACAAGATGTCTATTTAGAAGAGTGCAATCATTTGTCAACCTGAGATCAGTTTCCAGTGAACAAAATGACATAAAAGAACTAAAGAGAAACAACATTGCAATGTGACAGTATGATTTCAATCTCGTTGTTGACGATCCTTGCCCTTTGAGGGTTATCAGGAAAGTTAAGCTGCAACTTAATTGAAAGATTTAGGTCCTAATTTCATCCATTATAATGCTGAGTCATTTAGTTATTTCTGCATAACTAAAAATTATTTGAGGCAGTAATAAGCTTTTGTTTTGCCAAACGATTCAAACCACATGTAATTTAAATGCTGATATATACTAGTGAAAAAATTTAGCCGTTATACCAAGATTTATTGGAAATACTCTAAAAAGCTGTTGAAATCGTACAAAGTTCACAAGTGTAGAAGCTCAAATAAACAGAAATTAAATATTATACTTCAGAAAGTTAATTTCAAAATAAGTTAGACTGTAATTTAAAGGAATATATTGTGAAACAAGGAGAGAGCAAATTAGTAGTTGACTACCAATGAGAGCCAATATCCATTGAAAACTCTTTGCACCATTATCCAATGCACTCACGTTGCACCATAGATAACACATCACCAGCACTCGCACCCATTATAGCAGCCTCTGCACATTAATTTTTTCTTTCAAATGAATCTTTCCTGTGTTTGTTTAACTACTAGAACAAGTTAAACAATTGTTTTAGTCATTCCACAAGTATATTGCATTTCTTAGTAGGTGTTATGAGATAAAAATAACAGCGTCTAAATTAGACCATTTTTTGTTAACTGTTAAAAAACATTTTGTTACACTCACATAATCGCATATACCTTATCTTCTAACTTACTTTACTCGCCAAAAACATCAAGATAAGGTGAGGTTTTTTATTTTTTGCTAAAACTACACTCTTTGATATCATTAATGAATTCTACCCAATTTTAGAGTCATATTCATTCCTTTGGCTATACGACTCATCAACTGAACGCATCTTTCCGAACTCAGAAAGAACACTGGTCTCACTTGATGGTACTCTTTATTTTTCGTATGTGACCAAGGACGATGAAACAAGGTGAGACTGTTGAATTTAAGTACCAATAAGATGGTTTATTTTACAGTCTACATTGCTATGACCTATGTGAGACATAAAATGTATTCGTTACCATTAAACAAATTAAAAGGCTGCTGATAGTCACGGAAACCATAAAGTATGGTGACAGAGCTGAAATCAGTCCCAATCTGGGACATTTTTGATAAAAGAAAGGTACATTATCAGAAACATACCTCAATAAAATACTTTCCAAATTTGTTCCATTATCATGGTACTACGTCTGGACTCAGTCTCAACATTCAAACCCTGATATGTCGTACATAAAAAAAAGTGGACTTTCTTTCCATACTTTCCTTTCCTTAGAACTACATAACACAGCTCGGGAACAAAAGCTGAACGCATTGCTTACAACATACTGCAAACCGTATGAAACAGAAAATATTAGACATTTTCATGGAAATTGTCTTATATTTCTGCTATATATCTGCTGCCTAACATTTCATTACTGTTGACAAAGATAAGTTTTAAGATCAGATCTGAACATGGTTGAAAGAAAGGGAAAACAAGGACTTCGCTGATGTCGTAAATAGCATTTGAGTACGTGTAAGGGGTAATCGCGGAATCGAAGCCTTCCTGAAGTTCGAAGCTTTCCTCATATCTCAGCATCCTCCAAATTGTGTCCACATCGTGGCTTCTCATGAAAAAAGAACAGCCAGTAAGTAAGGTTTGAAACATTGTGATTTCGACTATAGCTTCGGCTTAGTTGGGTTCGATGCCGATTTGTGCTTCCCGCATCATTCTCGTCGACGTGTGATTGTTGACAGGTCCATTACGAACAAAACTTGGCTGAGAGGAAGGAAACAACAACGAGGGCCTTGATGATGCAGTGCGTGACACGTGAGCCTCCAGAAGGGAGTTTTCGCGTGTTCAAACTCACACCAGCCATCCCACGATTCTTGTGGTTGTATTTCGTGATCGCTTTATCTACTTCTGATGTTCACTCGTCTGGAAATTAATCTTTCCCAAGATACTTGTGGGATATTGAATATTTCCGAATACTCAGAATCGATGTGCTTTCCGGTTCTTTCCTCGTGAGCAAATCACACTATGTGAAGTATATCTCCAGCTTTTACTTCGTTTTTAGGCAGATATTCTATTGAATATCCTATTATCCTGAACTCGAACAGGTTTCAATTCTTCCCATACGATTAATTTTTTGCTAATATTAAGGAGATTCTCTTGCCTTTCGTCATATATTCGCGTCATAACATAAACGCGTATGATATTGATATGACCTCTTTGGATTCTAATTAATATTTGACAATCACTGACTCACCTCCCAATGGCCGGAAATATCGTCGAGAGGAAAAGAAGGGATCCAAAATTTCTAACTAAGAACACTTGTACGCGAATTTAAACAAGATACCGAATTACCGTCATGTTCTCATTTCTAAATTACAGATTGCTGATTACAAAATTAGGCTTTTTTTTTCTTTAAAACAACTTTCATATCAAATGCACTGTTGTCAAAGTGTTTCAGTTACGCTTGCTCACTGTCGTTGCCCTACACCCAGTCTGGCCACTATGGGCCATTTTTCCGGCTTCACGTTCCCGTCTCACAGACTGCACCGTTCGCCCCACGACTTGACACCATGCAACCGCAAATCTTTCCTGAATCTCCCTCTACCGGTTCTACTGTCTATCTAGAGTGCTTTGCCTATGGGAAGTAAGTTTTTATTTTTGTTTTTGACTAGCCCTGGCAAGAAAGTCGTACTGCAGACTGTTCGCATAAAGCTGCGCTACCCGCTTCCGAAATTATGTTATAATCTTAGTCTGTTACAATAAAGTTTACCCAAGAATGTTGAGTTTTGCATATCATTTGACATTCTTGGTTATGTTACAATATCGCTATAAAAGCGGTAAAGTGAAGAATTTTCTTAGGCATTAGGGTACGGCCAAAAATTTATGAACGATCAAGGTAAATATAACGTTTTTAGTTGAAGTTTGTGAAATTACCTGCATAATTTTCAGTCCTATTCCAATGTATAAATGGAGTCGAGTAGATGGAAAGGCACTGAGTAAAAAATCTCAGTTGATGCACTTCGGGCGAGTACTACGAATAGATTCTGCTGAATTGAACGATATGGGACGATACAAGTGCTCAGCTGCAAATTCTCTTGGTGTGACAGCAAAGGAAGTCACGCTTACTCTTAGATGTACGTTCGTTGAATTAGACATTTTTAAGGCTTCTATCTCGACAATATAAGTTTCATGAGTCGAAGAAAAAGAGTATATAATCGATTTCCGTTAAGAAGGCATAGCTGACCCAACAAATCGTGCAGCTAATCTTGACCAACACGTTAATTTAGGAGAGGCCCTCTATAAGCAGTAGCGACTACCGTCATGGAAGATCGTGTTCGCATTTGTAGATTCGGCAAATTCTTCTTTTAGTTCGCAAAGATGTATGATATTTTTAACACTCAGATTTAAATTTGGCTAGATCTTTCAAATCCCCAAATTATGCACCAGACCTCATTCAAAGCATTATCGCTTGCATTTCTCGTATGTTTAAGCCAGTGTTTTTTTTTGACATGAATGCAGGACATTATTCATGGAGGAGCTAAGCAGCAATTCATAAGATGATATAATGATTGAATGGCTAGATGATGAGGTTATTGCCTAATGAAGCAACAAAATGGCTGAATATCTTTTTAGCTGCTCCCGCGATTGTAATTCCATTGGCTGATCGTCATGTGGCCACCGATTCGGACCTCACTCTCGAATGTCCGTTGGCAACAACGGATTCACACTCATCCATTGAGTGGTTCAAGGTTATTACAACTTCTCAGTTATTGTTGTTTTTCTTCCTTGCGAACCAGAAATCAGACTCCTCTTTTAATTATTACAAACTCATCTAGCGAGTTATCTTATCCTGTAACCTTCTTCATACTATCTTTATTCATTTCTTATTTGTGGCGCATGTGGCGCATTGGTTTAAAGGGCGCTCTGCGTTGCTCACGAAGTCACTGATTCGATCTCGTGCTTATGGCTCACCGAGCCATCCATCCCTCCGGGGTCGATAACTTGCTATCAGCTTGGAGTCAGACTTGTCTGGGAGGATAGGCAGCACTGACTCGGTACAGCGGGGGCCACCGCGAGTCATTATAAAGGCCAGATATGCATTCAGTCACCTCGAACGAGGTTAAAAAATTGGAGACGACTGCGTAGCGCATCCCTCAGAGATTGATCAACGCCGATAGCTTTATCCTTTATCCTTTATCTTGTTTACGAAAAGTTGGTAAGATTACGAAAGATCGTTGAGGAAAAGGTTTTATGATTGGATATTTTGACAATCTCAATCTTTTGAATTTATGCGACATTTTTTATAGCACGTCCTACTATCTCCATATCCTGAGATTTTTTCTGAAAGTTCTGAAAAGTTCTGATTTTCACGAAATGGAGAAAAACAGAAATCTGGGGCTTATCACTATTCCAGGATGCTAAACCAATCGTTCCTATTCTGATGCCTTCTCTACAAAGGAAACGTTTTCACACTGATCACGATAGGTGAATACTTGGTTTTTCTAAATGAATAACTTTCATTATTTTAGATCATCAAATCTCACTTGGTTTTTCTGAAGCATTACATAGGAATAGCGTACTTTCCCTACTCTATTTTCAGGCTCTCAACTTTCTGATTTTCAGGCTCGTCGTCAATTCTATCACCACGTCCGACTCTGGAGTTTACCAGTGCATAGCGAGTAACGAGAAGGGCATGGTATCGTCGTCGGCCTACGTCCTCGTTCGTGACTCGGCGCCTATTTTTCCACGTCAGGCGATGCCACGAAAAATCTTCGCAGTTAACGGAAGTTTGTTGGTGAGTGCAGGATAGGCTCAAAGTGAGATCAAATGAGGAATGAATGCTGTTCATCAAAAATAATGTTGAAGCTTGGCGACTGAGCCTTTGTTGCGCAATAATTGCCATAAAAGATATCGTTATTGATTTCATTTGACGATTACGAAAATTCATCCTTTGAAATATCACTAGAATAGTGAGTGAGAATTAACTAATACAATTTGTTTCGTAATTAGAGATGTTTATTTTGCAAGCGACTATTTTATTCATGCGAACTGATACGTTTCCTACTAATTTCGTTCATCAGAGTCTCTCGGTAATATAATTGGCATTGTGGAATAAAGGCTCACACAGATTATTACCGAAATTCAAGTGCATCCAGAGAATGATTTTTTTTCTTTCAGTCGATTCCCTGCTTCTATCACGCCTCTCCCAGAGGGCACAGTAGGTGGGTGGACGCAGGCGGAGCGAAATTACCGCATAAGGGACGAGTTCGTGATCGACATGGTGTGCTGATCATCGAGAACGTATTACATGGTAAACACGTTCAAATTTAGCCCTTGTGTTGACATAATCTGATAAGGATATAACATGCTTTGAGCTGTTAGGCTTACTGCTATATAAGCGCCTGTTTCGTCCTATCGGGACTCATCAGTAGCACCCTCCTTCGGTTCAGCCGATCCCCTGAGGCTAAATATTTTCTGTAAAGAAATCGACACTGAGTGAAAAATCACCGCAAGTCGAATGATGGAATTACCTAACATTGTCGTGACCGCCAGTCGAGCTTGTAACTTCTACAATCTCCTTTTGATCGCTTTTTTATAGACCCGCTCAAAATGATTTAATCTGATAAGGATAAAACATGTATTTAATAAAAATAGGTATAATATCATAGAAAAACTTGCCAAAGAGCAATCTGGTGTACAACAACACTGTGTGTTCGGTGTAATTTAACTTGACTTACAGTGTAAATCGTTCGTCTTCGCTACTTCTTTATAGGGAGAGTAGGTATCCCGAGAGGATTAGCTAAAAAGACTGAAAGACAACAAGTTCTGCCCGACTCACGAAACTGTAAGATCGAAACACCATTGAAACATCGAGCTGTATAAGAGCCCATTACCAGACCACATGACATGTTGGCTCAAATAATAATTATGAGATATATAGAAATTTGAGCGTGGTCTTAATAAAGCACTGGAAATAAAGGTATGATATGTTTTGAGCCATTAGGTCTAGTGTTATACAGGCGCCTGTTTCGTCCTACCGGGATTCATCAGTAGCACCCTACCTCGATCCAGCCGATTCCCTAAAGCTAACTAGTCCTATGAAGGAATCGACGTCGACTGAAAAAGATTTGTTAAAATGTTACAACTTGTGGAATTTTCCTTTCAAAAAGCGCCTATATTATGACAAATCCATCATGTCATTCTGTTCAGATGATGCTGGATATTTTTTTTGTACCGCACATAATCGATTAGGCAAAGCACACACACAGGTGGAGTTGATTGTTCTAGGTAAGTTGGGTCTAGATATAATCTGACAAGCTGCGTTTGTTACCGCATCCTTCATTTCTAGATAGAGGTCAAGTCCGAGTTCAGTCTGCAATTCCTCCTCAGCCGGCCCATTACACCATAAACATATCGTGTTCTGCAGAAATCGATTGTGGACAAGTTACCGATTGTCCGGAAGCTCTATTTCAATGGACATTCGATAATCGTTCCGTGAATTTTGTGCCTGGACTTCACTTCAAAACAAAAGTGGATATTTCTTAAAATTCATTCTTTACATTTCTATTTCATGGTAATATAGCGTTATCCTTTGTGATTTTTTCAGTTTCGTGAGCATACTCATCAATCTACGCGAGGGAAACAACTCATACAGAAAGTCGATATCCAGGTGGTTATAGTAAACTCAATCTATATACAGTAATGAATCAATTTTAGTGTTAAATTGTGTATGTAGTTTATTTTTTTCAAGTCGTACCAATAATACTACATTCAGAGTGTGTAGTCAGAAATCGTGCTCCTTCTACAGATGATAAAAAAACTGTGCAAAGCCCATTTAGATCTCAACACTAAAAAAAGCTGACCGCCTACAAAGAGTAGCGTGTTATTCGCTATACGGTGAAGACAGTATAGAATTACCATATCGCCCATCAATACCGGCTCCATTGGCTCTGAAAGTCGAACAGGATCAACAAACAGTTCGCTTGATGTGGAGACGATCCGTCAACACTCATAGGGACACAAGGAATCATGCCGTTAGTGGAGAGGTGAGAACGAAGATAAGAAGAATTGTCTCCCTTCCACCTGAGTACTCGAAGTTTTCATGCTTTCTATTCACGAGTCAACAAGACGATAGAAAACAGAAATCCCATTATGAAAATAGACAATCATAAACTCCCATGATGATCTTTTTGCTTTTGTCGAAAATAAAGTGAGTGGGAATTAGGCAGACGCAATGACTATTAGAGGACAAAGTAGATAAGTGAAAATAAAATTTTCTTGATAAAAATCAAATTACCATCAAAAGTCAAACAACAAAAAACTTTGCAACAAATGAAATATATGCTGTTGTTCATAATTCACAGGCAAACTTTCTGCCAAGCTGCTCGATTACGGGACTGGTGAGCTTTTATTGTTAGAGATTCAAATCGAATCAGTGACTTACTCGGTTACCGAATCACATTACTCATTGTCTATGTCGCCTTCTCGTTTTTTCTAAAAATTTTCTAAAAGATGACTGATAGGTTTTCTTCTAAGTCGATAGTAATGCTGGATGAGAATCGGTTCAATATAGTGAATCTGCTACGGTGCATGGCATGGAACAATAAGAAATGAAGCGTTTAAGTGAGAGTACGTCCTCTTCTCATACTGTTACTATTATTATTATCATTAGTGGAATCTCTTGGTTCTTTTCGCTTATAAGGGGACAAGATGAATATTCGACCTCATTCGCTTAACACTATACTTCTCTTAGGAGTGTTAATAGTCATTCGAAAGCTTAATCTCTCGGTACAGCCCCACATGGTTGGTTTGCGTTTTTTGCGAAAAAGCATTTTTTGACGTTGTTACAAAAGGAAATCCTTTGTGTTCCAGGCGCGCATATTTCTCGCCCGACGGAACTCTACCTTTGAACTTTCGGTAATCATTCAATAGTGTAATGCTTTCTCATTCCAACGCTGTGCTTATTTTCTGGGAAGACCGTTCCTCTGCAACGCAGCACGGAAAATAAGATTGATTCACATGCGCGAGCAAGGTAGTCTCTGGCTATTTCACCGGCCTCTGGGGAGGCAACAATGGGGGTTACACAATTATCGATCGATTTTCGAGAATATGGACGTGTAGAAAAAATCTCGTAGTATCTGAATATCTTCGAATTACGTTGGAAACAATTAGGACGTGATGGTCTCTTGAATTCCATCAAAGTTATTATAATAATGATTAATTTATCCGTATTTAAGGCAAAATAAAAGTATCTAAAGTCTCTTTATAGCGTAGTCATACGTTCTATGTCGAGTTTTTTTTTCAAGCAGAGAAATATTTCCTAATTGAATAACAGTGATTCGCACTAGCATGGAAAAAATTGATCGATAGTCGCGCAGCCCTCATTGCTGCTTCAGCCAGCGGCCAGTGAATTGGCCTAAGACAGCCTTGCTTGCGTATATGAATCAATCTTATTTTCCCTGCTGCACTGCAGAGAAACGGCCTTCAAAAAAATAAGCACAACGTTGGAATCACTGAAACTTACGCTTACTGTGTTTTAGAGAAACGGTCTTTTGAGAAATAAGCACAGTGTTGAAATCAACAAGCATTACACTATCGATTGATAGCTAATAGTCCAAAGAAAGAGCTCTGGCCGGCGAGTGATATGCGCGTCTGAGTAGTTTTCTTTTCTTAAATTTTACATTGATCATTTGCCGAGGATAGATAAAAGTCGGTTTTAAGTAGTGTTTCTTATCTGTTATTTTTACTCCATTTCAATAAAAAAAAACACGAAGTTTTTACACAATAAATATTGTTGCTCAAAGAGCTACTAATGATTAGAAAGCAGCTGTATTCACCTTTTTACTGAATTTGAGAAAAAAGCCAAACTAATTTCACGATAACAACAAAATAATAATGAAAAATGTCACTTCACGGCAAAATAACCTTTACCACAGAGAGTGTCGGTAACAATGAGGTAACCGTGCCTTCACGGTGTCACTTCAAGCGTGGATTACGAATCAACTCTTCTATCAGGAGGATGCTGCTGGCGGATACTTGGTGGAATTACGAACGAAAGAGGATCGTCAGTGGCGAGCAGTTCCTCGTCGAGCAGTAGCGGAAAGCGAATCACATAGCATCACACTTACCGACCTTGCCCCCAACACTGTATACCAGGTGTTAAGTTGTTCTTCTGCTTTTTTCCACCTTTCCTTTCTGGTTTTCTCATATTTTTAAGTCTTTTCATTCTCGTTCACAAAAAAATCTTTTGAATATCATTTCCTATAAAGTCGAGGTTATTTGGCCTACGGGAGGCGCAATATATAATTGGATTGATATACTAAACGAATGCAAATAGCATAGTGAAGAACTCTATACATACAGCCACGAAGACAATGTGTCATATTTAACTCACGCCGCCGGATTTGTCACCAAGCATGGTCATACGTACTCGTGCCGGTATCAATATAATGCGAACTTACCCCTTTCCTGACGGCAACACAGTCTATATCGCACGCGGCGCGCGATTTAGTTACTTAGAAAAATTTTTCTCTGATCTAAAAAGACTCTAGGTTTCTTGTACTATTCTGACACTCCATTATTTTTCCTATCCGCACGACAATTTTTGTGCATTCATGGCTCTTAAGTAAGAAGAAAACTCAGGATGTGAAACGTAATTTTGTTTTCGCGTGTACAAAACACTAGGAAAACCTACTCAACAACCACAATCCGCCTCGCAAATGCCGAGATTGTGCTATTGAATAAATATTAGGACATTCTAATGAAAAGCCATTCATAGACCCTAGCCGTGTAAACAGAGCACTTCGAGTGTGAATCAAAATTTTATTTTCGCTGCTGCAGCTCATCAAGAAGGATTTTTTAGAAAGCAGGCACAGCTTCAAAATCCCCGGGATTTGAGGTTTTGAATGACCATTGGGTTCATAGTGGGAAAAACCTAATCTAACAAGAAGTAATGTGAAAAATTGGGGGTTAAATGGAAAGAGTAAAAGTGGATATGATGAAAGAAAGCGATCAAAAGAATTGAAACGCCTAATTTTTCTAAACAAGTTTGCTGTTTCGACAGTGAATTTAGTAGAACTCTACGAATGTTTGTTATGCGTAATCTTGCTATGCTATCAAGCATTTCTATATTGTTCTTTATATTCAATCATGTCATGAGAGCCTTCTTTCATCCCAAAGACAAAATTCGTTTTAAGTTCCGTGTGCGACCAGTTGACGCGTTTACGATGGGAGATCCATCGTCGCCATCGACGTGGGTGAAAACACCACCAGCTGCTCCGTCAGAAACAATCGACGGTCTTCGATGGAGATCACTTGACAACAATACAATTTTTGTCGAATGGAACCCAGTGGAGACGGTATGAGACAGTCTTCAACTGACAGATACCATCAATTTTTCCAGAAAACTGCTTAATTTTCTCTAGATACATCGTTCTGGTGATCATCTACGGTATCGTCTATCATGGTCATTGGACGACGCAGATATGACTGATGAATCTCAAAGTCATGAGCACAGATTTCTTGTTCATCACATTGGTAAATCAGTGTAATTAGTCTGTTTACTGTAATCACGACTAAGCACTTTGGTGAACTTCTTAGTAAACTTCTGAGTTAATTGAGAGGTTCTGGAGAGTCTTTTCCAAAAAAAGCAACCAATAGCATCCCATTGCAGAAACAGAATCACCACAAGCGATATTGAAGCTGAACGCATCTGAGGAATGCCGTATGCTGGTGTTCTCTGTTAGACCAATGAATGACCAGGGTGCCGGATTGGTGAGCACGGACACGGTGGCGTATGTTCATCGTAACGGTTTGTTTTTGTTTTGCACGATAGGGATAGGGCACTCAGCGTTAATCAGTCCTTGAGTGATGCGCTATGCACTCGACTCAAGCACTGTTAGCGGTGGATCAATGCATATCTGGCTTTCTACAATGACTCACGATGGCCTACCGATGCATTCACTTAATGCTATTATCCTTCCAAATAAGTGTGATACCAGTTTATGGACGCCGTAGGGATGGAAGTCTTGGTGCGTCGCAGGGCACCCTCTAATCATGCTTGGATTGAAGTAAATCAAGCTCTTCCAGCTTTTCAAATGAATATCGTGCAGAGATAAGGCCCTAGTGCTTTCTACAAAAGAACATTCTTAAGTTTTGATTTTCCAACGACTTGAATGCAAGTGAGCGTGCACTATGGCTACAGATCGTTTTCTCAAAAAGTCCTGAAGTTCTTAGCAGCCTCCCCGTGATGGTCCTAATTAATTCTGCCATATTGAGGAATCATAAAGGGGTCAGCGAAATGGAAGCTACCTATCTTATTGTGCTTAGGATTTTGGGTGCTTTTCCGTTATCTGTTTCAGTTCGACCCCTTGAGAAAAACGCATTTCTGGTTTCTTTAGGTTCTAGTAACCATTCGATAGCTCAAATAAAAGGTTTTAATAGTGTATTTTATTTCGAAAATAGCATTATTATTGTACCGTAGAGCAAAATAAAATTATGTTTTCTCATTCAAACATTTCTTGCTGACCAAAGAATTTCCTTTAGAGTTTGATAACCATTCGATAGCATGATACGACGAATCCATAAGTATTTGGTTTCAAAAAGGACTCTTTAATACGCTGTAGCTCAGAACTTATTTAGATACTCAGATGGTCCGTCATCACTAGTTGTGCGGAACCCCAGCACATATTCCAAATAGTATATTCCTGGTTGTGCATATAATATTCTTTAATTTCCTGATGTAACCTTGCAAGGGCTTCCTCAGGTGTTCAACGATTCGTTTTCCAGGAAATGGATTTCGGCAACGGATCCTTGGCAGGGCTTCCTACAAGTTGATTTGGCAATGATGTTAGAGCGAAAGCAAAAGCGGAAGTAGGAAAGAAAATCAACCGACCGCTCACTGATGATGTAGAAGCCGAAATCCATGCGCTGTAGCAGTTGAAAGAATATTGTTTTTGTCAATTTTGGATCATTTCCGTTGTCAGTACATTTTCGATCTCTTGAGAGAAAAGTGGCGCCTTTTGATTTTTCTAGCTTAAACAATTATTTTATAGCACAAAATCTCAGAGGTTTAAATGGGCGTAATTTATTTTTCAGATGGCTCTATAATTGCGCTGTTGGGTTGTAGGTTTTGATAACCTAGAAAATCACGACAAAAAAAAAATTATGTTGCATTCAATGGGGTTAGGGGGGGGGGGGGGGGGGGGTGTCATTATATCGATGGCGATCTGGGGGGGGGGCTTTTAAATTTTTTCTGTCGCTAGACAAGTGGCTTCGGGAGTGGCATCCTCTACAGGGGAAAAAATTGGGAGAGGGGCGGATGGTCCGCAAGTGAAGAAAGCGTTAAGTTACCTTACACTCTTTGATTTGAATCTTCTTGTTTGTGGGGTATTGATATTCAAAAATGCTATTATTATTTATGCGACTTTGGGCAGGCTGGAACAGTTTATGCTGTCTTAATCTGAGATAATGGATCACAGGGGGGGGGGGGTGGACTCTATGTGATAGTGTAAAACAAAAACACATTGTTTTTGATATAGTGGATTATGCATTCTTTATTGTGAAATGTCAGCTTAGCATAAATAGTCTGAATTAATAGGGGTGTTGTGTCATTCTGTGGAGGGTGTCTATATAGGGGGTGGGTGCACATCATGTGTGGTTTCGTCCTTTGGGACCTCATTAGCACGGCTTCCTCGGGATAGTCCGTCGATCTCTTTGAGGTTAAATATTCCTCTAAATGTCATCCGAGCCGCCGAGTAAAAAATTCGCAATTTTATGGCCACCGCACGCCCCTTCGCGCTCGTGGGTGACCCGCCTCTATATGGCATATGATCTGAATTGTCTTCAGTAACATTTCTGAATAGACTATAGAATCCTTGATTCACATTAATTTGCGTACATTCATCTTTGAGCGGTGCTCTGTATATCACAAAGAGGGGGGGGGGGGGGAGGTCTCGGACATATTACGGGTGAGGTGTGGTTTAACGCATAACAATAGCCACTGATACACGTTGGGGAACTGCCGGTTCACCACAAGCGGTCAGGTAATACCATCATCCGATTTGGGGATGGTTAATTTTAGACTTGGTGACGGTAAGAAAACGCTGGTGTCCTCTTGGGTCCGCACACGTGGATCTAGCTCGCCGGGGGGGGGGTTACCACTTTCTTGCTTGATAAGGGCATCGATCGGACTACCCGACTTAGGGGACGACGCTTTGACACAAAGTTGGTTAGCTAGATGCGTCAACAAAAAAAACACGACTAGGAGACTAAATGAGGCTGCCGCTGATGTAGCACTCGACCTATCGGCTTCAGAAAGCATTGCTTTAAGAGTTCTTTATCAGTACACTCGGATAAAGCTTCCTCCCTTTAGAGTCTTAAAATGACATTTCCATAATACTTTATATCTTAAGAACGACTCTCACGTGTGCCTATTTTGGCTTCTTTGAAAAAAACTTGCGCTGTATGGCCGCCAAGAGAAAAGGTTAAGGTTTCCGATCGCCAGACGCTGGCAACTGGTTGCACCAACATACCAGTTACCACTGTGCCCGATATGTGGATAGCCATATCTTGCCAAAAACCTTGTGTCACTAGACAACTACAGTAAAACTAATTTGTTGTAAATAAAAACTCATTGCATTCCATTGGAATCTTTCGTAAGTATTTCGAAGCTATCGGTAAATGATTCCTAAAAAGCTCTAGAGGAGCAAGCTTCGTTTAGCGGGAGGGAAATGTTTGATGAGCGAAACCGGGGTAACTTTTTATCTTTTTTCACGTTTAGCAAGTGACACCCGAACGAAGCTCTTTCTGTGGAAAGAACAGGTAGCATTTTCCAAACAATTTTGGAAAGTTTAATGCTATCGGAATGACCTGCTTCACAGCACCGGTTGAGAAACAGCCACCAAAACATCTTATAATAGGCACGAGTGCAAACCTGGGTAAGCAAGGAAAAACACGGAAAATAGCTTTTTGAATTTTGATGTCCACGTGCACCTCTGAAAGTGGGCTGATTATGCTAATGGGAGAGCGTACCATTTTCCTCGTTCAAAATGATCGCGGAAAGCCTTTCTGTTTGAGGCGAGGGGAGCTAGCCCGTCTTTTAGTACTTTCCACTAAATTGATTGTGGGATTTCAGTCTATCAGACCTCACAGAATTATAACGAAGATATGTGCCAACTTCGGCGAAGTAGACACGGAAAGTTCATATTCTGAACACACCTACGTTTTCGAAAAGTACAGAATTCGTTTTGGTGTCTGGGCGTTCACTCTCTCCGTCCGCCACCTTGGGAGACATTAACTTGGTTTGCGATAGACCGACCGGGAATCCTCATGTCAAGAAGATTGTCAGCATAGGACTCCAAACAATTGCGTTGTTTTGTTACATCGTTGGAAATGAGCTAAATGGATGCTTTGTAGGTGATTCGCAACATGTCTCTCATTTGCGAACGTCACTGTATTAAATTCAACCCACGTTTCATTTTCATGGAAATGCAGAATGAACAGAGCACTGTGGAAAATCTCATGCTGTGTCCAGGTCAGAATTAGCTATTTTCACAGTTTCCAAGAAAGATCGTCAAAGAAGTTTTCATTTCGAGGTGTGACAGTTAAACTGTGGTGGTTCTTTTCTTTTAGAAGACGACATTCCTTGATTTTTGTGCTCGTAATTTGATAAAACGTTTGTACTTTTCTCTTCAATTTTTTCCAATAAATAACTGTTAAATGGACATGCATATGTACAATATATGCATATTATATATATATATACTATACTTTTTTAAACCTTATTAGATCCGTCTTCACAGTGTTTTTTTTTTTGTAACTCTATTATGGCGACGCAATGAGGGCTTTCGAGTGAAAAACATCATTTTTTGACTTTTGCAAAAACATTTTGTAGTTTATCAATAGCTCAATTAAGTGAATTCAATGGCATTGCTTAATTTTCAAATAGGCTTACTTTTTCGCGTCGTACACAGTCAAAAAAATTTGAATTCTCATTCAAAGTTTTCTCATTGGATAATAACTTGTTGTAATGAGCTTTTGATCGTTAGATAGAGAAATTCTTTCCAGTTATAACGATACATTTGATTTTCAAACAGGACTCCTTCCGAGCTTTCTAACCATCCGAAAGAATATTGGGCTTCACACTCAGTGAGCACATCGAGTCGGCTAGGGTGTGTATACAGTTGTAATACCAAACCGCTGCATAATTCACATGTGGATTTTTTTTAATGGAAATCAAATATCTCTCCGACGCTTCAAATATTATTTTTCTACTGTTTATGTGTTTTTTTAAAAAAAGAAGATTTGTTGAAACTTAATTCAACGTGTTTCAAGAGAATGACAAACTCCGAAATGATTGCATGACGGCTTCTTTTTCGGCGTTGTTGGCGAAGCAAAATGCTTAGAAGTGAATGAAATCGGATGACAATCAAAAGATAGTTGAACGCAGTTGACTTGTAATGATTAATTCAATGTGGGCGGGTTGCTGAGATGGCTTGTCACCCAGGGCCAGTATTGCGAAATCCCATTCACATACGAGCCAATGCGTGGTGGCCAGGTGCCGTCGCTGCATCGCGCGCCCTGACCTATCACACGTCATTTGAGAAGTCCCTTTCGAAAAACCAAATACATCAGTGGAGATCAGCAGAATTCAGACCATCGAATGGTTTTTGAAAGTCTGAGGAAAATGCTCTTCCGACGAAAGAGCGTTGAAAACGCCTCAAGTGTGAAAATACTTTTATTTGGCTGTTACAGCGGAACTGAAAGATTTCCTACAGAACCTAAGTATATCGGTGGAATTGTCTAAATTTATCTACTGATCAAGCTAAAGAAGCATAAGAAAAAATTTAAGAACACCATTGTGTTCTGAAGGGGTGCGGAAAAACAGCGACATTTCAAATGTGCGGAAACCCTCTTTTTGTGCGAATTGCAGAGCTCTAAGAAGTTCTTTCCAAAAAGCAAACACATTCTTCTAATCAGAAAGATTCGCTTCTATCTAATGGTCAAAATTTTGTTGCTCGCTACTTGAGAGCTGTCCCCTTAGTTGCATTGATCGTTATCCTGCTGGAACGAAAGGCAATAAATACACATAAGTTGAAATTCTTCATGCATTCTGTTGTTTACTCTTTCAGTAGTCTTATCACGTTGTAATTGTACACTTAAATGTATTCAGTTGTATGCAGAACATTTGATCCCAAGGCGGGGAGTTGAACGCCGCTTTTCACCCATACCCGGGGCCTTGCTACCATTACACCACCATTTCATGCCGATTACCGCGCTTTGTTACCATTCTTTCTCACCTTCGGTATGGGAGAAGCACTGGTTCAACTTTTGTCTGAGGTTGAATGTTTTGCATATCATTCAACATTCCTAGATGTATAATCATGTATAGCACCATGCACTGCTAAAAGCAGTGAAACAGATGATTTTTATAGATGATACGTATCCAATAACTCTTAGCTGATTTGGGTTCAATGCCGACAAGTCTTTACCGGATCAAA
Source organism: Parelaphostrongylus tenuis (assembly GCA_019055375.1). Classification (NCBI taxonomy): domain Eukaryota; kingdom Metazoa; phylum Nematoda; class Chromadorea; order Rhabditida; family Metastrongylidae; genus Parelaphostrongylus; species Parelaphostrongylus tenuis. The sequence continues at coordinate 9,068 of JAHQIW010000832.1, read as the reverse complement.
CCCGTTGAAAGTGGCTGCTGACAGATTCGACAGTATCGAAAGAAAGTGGTAACAAACCGCTGGCCTCGGTTGGTGTAGCGGCAGCACGCTCCGCTATGTGTGAAAGCGTAACCGACGCTCACTTGGGATCGAATGTTTCAACATACGACTCAACTTTCTTAGATATAACTTGAAAAATGATGTACCATATTGTTATTTCTTTTGTCGCACTTTACCATTCCAGTTTTGTAACAGGAAAGTCTGGAAAACAAATTCGTCAAATGCTCTAAATTTGCAATATTACAGCTCTTTGTTCATCACCTGGTCAAATGACTCAGTTGGTCACCATTCGGCCGAGTTTTCTGCATTGGATACTGGTGGCCTGGAAGCGAACACTAAAATATGAGTGCGTATTAAAGCCAATGGATAGTGAGGTATGTGTGCCTGCAGAGGGGTACGGTGAGATCTTTTAAGTTAAAAATAGAAATCTATAGGGAAATTGGATCACTATAAATCAAATGGGCTTTACTTTGCTGACTAGCTCCACGTAATTTTTTTTTATCTTTTGAACACTGATTTCGAGTTACTTGAGTCCTTTCTGTGAATAACCTGTTGATTTTCCTGTTATGATTATAAAATTTTAGGGGAAACTACGGTGCTGCCAGCACAGTGCTAGAAGTTATCACCAAAGCAAGAAGCCACCATCCACAGGCACCCGTTATCAGCAAGTTATCACTTAAAACAACGGTGAGCATGATGATTTAGTTCTGTTGTACCAATCACAATAGAATTTGTTTTCTTACTTCGCTCACGATATTTATATTTCAGGAAAGTAATGATGTGGGTTCACATCCACAGTAATTGAGTGGACGGCAATAGAGTTTCCATACACAAACCTAACTGAGGATATTTGTCGGATATAAGGTAAGAGATTCTGAAAATCATAGAAAACCGTTAACTTCAAGGACGCACAAAAGAAACTCACAAACACTGTGCGAGTTAAGTAAAGAAAGCAAGACTCATAAGGACAATCAGTTCTCCCGGCCGGGTAAACTCTTCTCGCACAACAACAATCGGGTGTGCCGCACACTGAGGAGGGGAAAGAGAGAGAACTGATATGTCTTTAAATGCTTTTATAGTCTTTGCCTGGATAAACTTAACCGTCGCTACGTAATAGTGGTTTTGTGCAGTTTCGTGTGTTGTGGTTTCCCTTAGTTGTAGGAAGTTTCAACGCGTTTTTCTATTATTTTTCCAGCAAATCGTCATTTACGCTTCTTAAGTCCGCACATCATACGTTTTCGAAGTTACAGTTTAGGTTTGCGTGTCAGTGTCTGAAACTTCTATTGCATCCGGCCGCCGGTCACTATATTTGTCAATTACTGTGGTATGATAACGCGTTCCACATCATTACTATTCCTTGAAATATAAAGATTCGGTGGAGCGAAGTAGAGAATCATAAGTTACCTATGTGTGCATTGGTACAACCAGTTGTTGTTAAATGTGCTGTAACCTTTTGCTGATGGGCATCAGTACCGGGTTGGCTCATGCTGTATTGGTGGTCTTGTCCAGTGTACTGTGTGTTGATAAACTACGGTCTTTCTATAGCAGACTTCATTTGCGCGGGAATGGGCTGTTGGCTGCATGCCACACGTAGAGTACGTTCCAGAAATGGTACATCACAGTGTGACCTGGTCGGTGATATTTCCGTGTTTTCTAATGTTACTTTTGGAAGATCTGAAAATATAAATTGTCGTGGAGCTATGGGGGTCAGGCTACTAGTGTAAAGCCAATTGTCGCCTATCGAGGATTTTTCTTATTTTTAAACTGTTAAAAAGGATACATAGCCAGTCTTCCAATCTCTAAGGTCCCACTGTGGCTTTTAGATGACTAGGTGTGTCGGCTCTCCTCTTGCCTTCCTAGCCAGTGATGCTGCAAGTATCCAAATCATTGCAAACATTTCGCGTCAGAGGCAAATGAGTGATACTTTTTCGAAGAAGAAGCTTGAGGGTCATTTTTGACGCGATGGTGATGTACCAAGAGGGAAGATCTGTAATGACTCGCAATATCTTATGCAGAATTTGATCAGCAATTTGGTTTTTCTGCACTTCGACAGATTTTTTACCCTCGTTTAACGAAAATGGGAATGGTAATAAGTGCGACCAAAAGACAATACACCAAATATGGATACATCCATTTTTTCACACAGCTTATATCTAAGAAAGTTGGTCGTATTGTGAGACATTTCGATCTTCCCATACATGAGCGTTATACGGGTTTTACGCTTGTATTCCACCGACATTAAGCGGGAGTCGTGCTGGCCCAGACTACTAAGCCACCGAGGCCAGCAGGTTTTTTTGGTTTACCCAGTGGGCTGCTGCTCATTATCTTTTTCGTTTTGGATATAGCGTCAGTGAAGTCTGTCTAGCTGCAGCCCAAACTCTTCAGAAGGGCTGGGTTGTTTGATTTCCGGTATACAGAAGACTTTGTCGTGCCTTGAACCCACATTCAGTCTATAGAGTTAACTTGGATACTGTCATTCAATGCTAGGTAAATAATCATCTGTCTCGAATCTCGTATTGCTTCTTTAGCGGTTTGCATGGTGCTATTAATGTGCATGATTATAGCCAATCTTCAAGAACTGATATTGAATACGATTGTGCATGCAACAAAGGAACTATCAATCCATCATGATCACAAGCGAGGTTGGACACCAGTGCATTGTCACTCTTTTCCCATTACCAACCGACAACGTCAGTGCAGCACAAGGCAATATGGTCGCAAAGGCGTGCGGTACCTCCGTGGTCATGAAATACTCGTGGTGTAGATGGTTAGCAAGGCCAGCGGGTATCGGGTAACAAGCGCGATTTTCAACTCATCCCTATAGGGAACAATGCCTGGTATCATATCGATTTCTTCATCATACCAACTCGAATTACATTCTAAGGTGGTACAATTCAACACAATCGTGATAGAGACTTACTTGAAAAGAATTGGTAAGGACAAAGAATGCATGAAGAATTTCATTATAGTGAATTGTTATTTCGCCTTTTGCACTTGCGTTTCTCAAGCAGGATTCACGATCAGTACATGCAACTAAGGGGACGTAGCTGCTCGTTTTTAAACCCACTGCGTAGCACACGAAAATTTTGACCCTATTACGATAGAGCGGAATCTTTTCTCTGATTAGAAGAACTGTGTTTGCTATCTTGAGATAGAAACAACTAATCTCAGAGCTCTCATTTCCGCGTGAGACAAAAAGAGTGTCGATCGCGCAACCGCAATTTTGACACTGTCCTGTTTTCTTCCGTCACTCCTCACCCTCATTTCAGAAACAATGGTGTTTCTTGGAATTATTTTCGTTGATTGCTATTTAGCTTGACCCAAGGTAATACTAATTTAGCACATACAATTCCCGCCGATAGACTTACAGGTTCTGTAGGAAATCTTTATCAGTACCTGGTTTCTGTAAACAGAGCACGCAAATATAAAGTATGTTTCCAATCCGACTGAGGCGCGTTGTTTTTCAATACGCTCCCTTGTTCGCGGGGGAAGAGTCAGTTTTCTGTCCGTTCCCCTCGTAAAAGTTACTTGTACACAAAAAATACCCAGTTCGATTGGTCTAGGAAATTCTGCTGATTTGACAACTGATGGTATTTGTTATTTTTCGAAGACTTCTCTGCATCATTGACCGTGCATCGAATGGTCAGGTTGGCAGTTTGCACTGCGATGCAGCGACCCGGGGCAACCTATCCTTGGGCACACCCCACCGCAGATTGTCTCTGGGTAGGCGTGAATGGGCAATTATTCGCCAATTCACTAGGCCCGCTGGTTTGACAAGGCCATCTCTAGGCACGATCCGCCCAAATTGATTAAATCATGTACAAGTCAACTCGCGCATTCCTTAGAGCCTACCTTTTGGATTTTGTCATCGAAGATTCATCCTGACATCCTCAATTTCTACAGCATTGTTGCTTCCCGCGCACAAACACCGGAAATCGACGCCGTCCTCGCAATCTTTCTGAGTTTGTCATTGTTTTGGAACACGTGATAACTTTAATTTTCAAAAAATCTTCTTTGTTTTTTAAGACAAAACAACTAAAACATGATAGACAAAATAATTTGAAAGGCGGGGTCCGGAGAGCATATTTTGCTTTTTCATATAAAACAAATCCACCTCTAGTCTGAAAATTATTGCTGGAGGCGGTTCTGGTATTACAACTGTAATGACACAATCTGACCCTGAAAAGCCGGACCTCGTATGTGCTCTCCACCTGGATTGCTCGAAGCCTCAATATTCTTTTCGGATGTTTAGAAAGCTCGTAAGGGAGGTCCTGTTTTTGAAAATCAGAATTATCGTTATAACTGGAAAAGATATTTCTCTTTATCTAACGATTCAAGAAGCTCATTAGACAACCCACAAAGTTATTTATCCAAATGATAAAACGTTGGGAATTGAGATATCCAACGATTTTTTTGACTTGGTACGACGCTGAAATAAGAAAGCTATTTTGAACAATTAAGCATAGGCCATGTGAATTTCACCTAGCTTAATTTGCAGCTGAACGTTGATAAACTCACAAAATGTTTTTTGCAAAAGCAAAAAATAAGTGGTTTTTACCGAAAGTCCTGATCAGTTGCGATCGCCATAATAGAGTACAAAAAAAAACCACATAGTGACAGTAGAGCGTGATCTAATAAGGATTTAAGAAAAAAGTATATATATATACATATATATTATATACTGCATGTATCTGTACATATGGCATGTCTCATTTTAAACAGTTTTGATTTATTGTGAACTGAAGAAAAAGTACATAAACGTTTATCAAATAGGCGAGCACCAAAATCAAGGAAAAGATGTCGTCGATTCCTAAAAGAAAAAGAACTCACCACTAGTTTCTCAACTCGTCACACATTATCGCACTACTCAAATCACTTTGACAATTCTTTGACGATCCTTCTCTTTGGAAACTAGTGGAAAACCATAGCTAATTTCTGTAGACATCTGAACAGTCATGAGGATTTTCCACCCACAGTTGTTCTCTACATTTCTGACCCGCCCTGTTTCCCCCATGAAAATGAAACGTCGGAGTATGAATTTAATTCACAGTGACGTTCGCAAATGAGAGCATGTGCGAATCGTTTCACAAGCTAACAAAAATTCATGTCTCATTATTAGCAACAAGTAATATTTTCCGCCCAAACAGATAATTTAGAAAACAAAAACAGCAAACCCGTGGTCCATTGTTCTTTTGTGGAGTCCCTACTTGACTACGACTGGCGACAAATTCTTCTTTGACAATGAGGATTTCCCTGGTTCGGGTCCTCTATAAGTTGTATCTCCGAGCATCGCAATAGCACACGTTATGTCTCCCCAAGGTGGCGTGGTACTGGAGATATGAACGCAGTAAGAACCAAACGTTCTCATGTACCTTTTCGGCAAAAACGTAGGGATGGTGTTAACAGAAAACACTAACTAAGCTATTAATTCGTCCGCGCTTGTCCTAACCTTGGCTTATTGTGTCTTTTACTCTCTTCGAACACGGATTTTAGGTCCATAATCTTTCGTCTATATTCTTTGATTCTGATCCACGACCGTGCAATCACTTCCTACAATCAATTTAGCATTTGGGGTATAAAGATACTAACAGAAAGACGGCTAAGCCCTCGCCTTCAAGACAGGGACAAAACGGCCTTTCCCGGCCGATATCATTATTAAAGCAAGAAAAATGGTAACGCATTCAGCGACCCTCTTAGCATAATCAGAAAGTCTCCGCAACTTTTCCGAAGTATTGTGCAACTTGTGCGACAACTCAAAATCAAAAAGCATTTGTCGTCTTTTCACCCAACCCCCTGCTTTCAAGCCATCTTATTGCACCAACTTAAATCACCTATTAACGATTGTTTTTGCGGATGTTTTTTCACACATTTTTTGGAGCGGTCATATACTGTCAGTGTAGCCTATACCGAAAAGGTCAGTTCGAGTAAGCCATTTAAAATCTCCTGTTCCAAAAATGTTTGTTTTTGAAAAAATGTTACCTTCTTTCCCCCCCCTGAGACCCGCATAGAAAGCAAGCTTCTGTTTGTGCACACCAAATGCATTATTTCTGTAACGGTTACAACAAATAGAAGTAATACGCATTTCCAGTTCCCCATTCATACACTTTTCCCGCTAACAAACCGCATAGGCTTTCTCTCTGACCTTCTAACCCAAGACTTTTAGCTAATCATGCCTTCGATATGCCTGTTTCACAAATTCATCATAATCAAGATGATCCCAGTTAGTAGATCATGAGATTTTCGATTTTTAAAAAAAAATGATTTTAAAATGTTAGACATTTACGTGCACCAAGTTAGTTTGCACAATAGGCTATTCTTATCATCGACATACGTGGGCAACGTGGTAATGGTTTGTTTGCCTACAGTGCCTTTCATTCATCAAATCATCTTGCGGCTGCACTGCGTCGAATACTTAATCTTGTACGATCTTGCGCTGCTCCACCTTTGCGCAAGTTGTCGTTTTTTCCCAAAAAAACCCAAATATTCATCACCTTGAGAATGTCGCTCAAGTATTAAGTATAATTGATGGACAAATAACGGTTCCATTTAAAGATCTATAGAAAGGCTGAGAGCTAGTTAGATCGCCTGATGATTTTAGATAATTCCTAATGGCATGTTTCGTATAAAAAGCTCCCCGTATAGTGTCTAGTTGCTCCATCACCATAGTCGAAGAGTACGAGCCTAATTCGTTCGTGTGCATCTCATTGGTACGCAGTCAGTAACCTCGTGGTTAGCGATCTCGTTGCTGGCCTCGGTTGAGGTTTAACAAGTTAATCCTACTTAACAGGAATAGACTGTCCAAGTAAAAAAATTACCCATCTACCCCCCCAATCTGATTGATTGAGTGTTCTTTAGCCTGATCTGCTTGTTGGTGGGACCCCCCGCGTCAAAGATGATTCTACATCCCTGATTTAAGGATATGACATGTTCCTGTCAGCCGAGCCATAGGATCTAGGGTTGACCGGATTACCCTAGGGCGGATCTCCGACTTGCGGTTATATTAATTTTTTTTACTCGTGAGCGCCTGATTCCTGCTTAGGATGGCATTATTTTTAAACCTCTAAGTAGAGGGTCGGACTGACGGCGGGTGACATACCGAGGACAAGTTAGGTCGTGCCTACTTGATGAGATAATCGTCCATATGAGGACGAATATAAGAAGCCTATACCGATAGCACACTTTAAGGAGACCTTCTATCGGGGCTCGAACCATGTCATATCCTTATCAGATTATACTCTTTTGTTGAGGCCTAGTCTCTGTAAAAGACGCGGGATCGACAGTATAAGAAAAAGCCCAGTTAGTCTATAGCACATAAATTTCCAAGAATGAGCAAACATAAATTTTTGGATATTTCTGTGTTATTACTAGCGTGCAACTTATATAGCACGCCACCCTTGAAAAATAAATTATTAAGAAAGTTTACATGTTGAGGAGCCATTTAAAACCACTTTTCCTCTATGACTTATAAACAGTCTGAGAATTTGGGGGCTATTAAAATGATTGTGGTTAAGCTTAGAAAAATCAAATAGGATCGCCACTTTTCCTTTCTCAAGAGATACGTCAAATGTACTCTTATCCATGTGACTCAACTGGGAAATGGATCCACAAATGTTTTGCACAAACAAATAATTCTTTCAAACTGCTACTACAGCCGCATCCGGATTTGGTGCGTCGTCCGTTAGCTTTTTTATAAAGCATTCACTTACTTCAGTGAGCCCTATACGGCAGGATTGACTTCGGTTTTGATTTTCTCTGACTTATTTTCCATACTTGCATATCCGCGTCTCTTCTAAGTCTCCACCTTCCGAGCTTGCTTGCTTTTCGCCTCTATAACAACGCCAACACCAATCATTGGCAGTGAAATCAACTTGTAGGAAGCCCGGGCCAAGGATCCGTGTATGACCGAATAAAATTCTCTCCCTTTCCATTAATGGCATCACGAAATCGTGACAACCTGAGGACACAATGCCCTTATTTATGCTAGAGGTTACATTTCCAGGGAAATTAAAGAATATTTGACATCGCAACCGCGAACTTCAGGGAAGAAAGTACTTATTTGGCAATATGTGCTGGGAGCGTACCCGCAACACATCCAACTATGTGTTGGAAAGTAGTACGGACGAGTCCTAAGTATCTACATAAAGTTCTCGCGTCAGCTATGCAGCGTGTTTAAAGAGTCCTTTTCTGATTAACCTACATTACTAGTATTTAATTTCTGGGTGCAGGCATTCAATGCTATCGATATTGTTGGGTTCAGTCAATACTCATGTAAGGAAATTCTTTTGGGTCAGCATAAAGAATGGCTTGAATGATAAACCTAATTTTTATTTTCTTTAATACATCTATATGGCGACTACAATAACAAGGCTATTTTCGAACAAAATAAAAATTATAACACTATTAAAACCTTTTAATTTTGACTCATCGAATAGGTTACTTTTAAAAGAACTTAGAGAAACCAGTAAATTGCGTATTTAATTTTTCTCGTCTTCTCGGTCCAAGGTTCGAACTGAACTGAGACAATAATCGGATAAAGCACTATCTCCAATAAATCCCTACTAGCACAATTAAGATAGGCTCGCATTTTGCTTTCCATTCTTTCGCGCTGCGCCCCTAGTTTCATTGATCTCCTCAATAATAGGCGGAAATTAAATTAGGCACCATATTTTACGGGGTAGGCCTGCTAAGAAACAATTGTTCAGGGACATCTGTTTGAGGAACACACGATCTGTCAGTCCACTTAGTCGCGACTGCTTCAGATCTCGTTTGGACAATCAAGCAAAAACTGTCAGAGACTGTTTCTTTTGTAAGAACCACCCCTCAGGGAAGAGCCTTATCCTCCGTGAGGCCCCAGATATTTGCATTCTGGTTCGCCATTAGACAAGCTGGAACAGACTCTCGATTGTACCTTTACAATCCACACTCAATAGGTAGGGACTGCCCTACATCATGACACATGTGCGATGCACGCACGAGAACCCCACTATTCCCCAATTCCCTAGCGGGCGGATTTCCATAAACTAGGCGAT
>JAHQIW010000831.1:0-10870 GCA_019055375.1 Parelaphostrongylus tenuis | reverse complement strand
AACGATTGCCACCAGCTTTGCCATTACCTCTATGTCTAAAGTGGAAGCCGCAGTTCTCAGCCGTGATCCTTTACTGTGGGTCAATTCATAGATGATTGTTTCACACATCTACTCGACACAGGAGGAAATGGGGCATGTTTGACTGTTAACCAGTTAGTAGAATACATTGAGCTTACAGGAGAAAAGCTTAGAAAGAGGTGGCTTTCATCTTTAAACATTCAGGTGCACCTTTCTTGACGAAAATGACAAAATGGTATCGCAAACCAAGTATTAAAAACATATTACTGCATTACCTCTCTCTTCACCCCTCGCGCACGAAAAGAGCGCTTGTTCAAATACATGTATCGAGCGGCTGTAAGTGTTTTGTACGGGTAGGGAGGAGGAGAGGAATTGCTATACTTTGAGCGACAAATAGCCATCCCAAATGGCGACAAAAGCATAGCCAGTGTGGTCAGGTCAATAGGGCGAGCCAGGCCTGAGGACACAAGCATGAAAACAATGCTGCTCCAAGCCTAAAGGGGAAGATTCCTAATGTTAAATAGCTTGTGCTTTTTCGTATGATAACGAGACTGTTGAATTGTTTTATACTAGATTCTTAGTGTGCACAATATTGATCGAAATAATTATTTGTAGTGTGATAGCGCACGTCTAGCCTCTGACGAAGGCGTAGTCCGGAAACGTTAACCATCGAGTCTCAAAAAGGAGTACCAAACTCTTTAAAGTTTTAATTAGAGAAAATGGCAATTACAAAACTAATATTGTTTTTAGCTCTCTAAAACGGCGGATACTTTTGTACTTATGCTTTATTTGACATTTAAGGAGAGGTGGCGCAGTGGTTGTAATGCATGCAAACACGGTGATGGTTGAACTCCGCAAGCTCACCGAGTCCTCTCGCTTCTCGGGAGACAAAGTTTGAAAGCAGGCCTGTCTGAGAATAAGTTCACGACTTACATATTCAGGAAAATTGCTCGAACTCAGCTCTCGGAAAGCCACAGTAGAAATGAATCAACATTAAATGACACTCATAAACAAGACGACAATCTTCAAGCATCAGCCGAAGCTGTGATCTCTACCGGCTCTGAAGAAGGCATAACAGCTGAAGCGTCAGCTTCAGAAATGAAGTTGTCTATAGAAGGGGCGTTTTTCATTAGTCTGAAGAGTGGCCATTAAGGGTTCCAATTTCATTCTTTCCATGTAATGATAGTATGCGAAATGCAACCACAAAGAAGCGATCAAGGCTGAGGCACTTTAGCTGAAATTCAATTTCGCAAATTCCTTTTTCCGGCTGCTTCACTTCCCACTGCTCCAAATCCCACGTCTTACGTTGATCTAGGCGGTTTTTCCTACCTTACTGATACTATCAGCATTCAACGGCATTGATCTAATACAGAAAGAGTTTTTAACTTCTTTCGCTAAGCTGCATGATTTTTTTGACGTGACTGAAATTTTTTTAGTACTTTTGTCATTACTGCTAAGACCACACTTCCTATATAAATATGATGAATCTAATACAAGTGTTAGAATGACTTCTTGATTAAAGTCTAAGATATGTACTCAAATGAATGTTCCATCACTTGCCTATAGGTACGAGAGCTCTTGAATTGCAGAGGCATAGTCACTAACGTTTCAAAATGTCTTGAACATTAAGACTTCCCTGTTTATCATTTTGAATGTTCTCACATGAGCCGTGCGCGATTCCACAAGAAGTTCCAGCGATTGTACGACAACCACTAGACTTTTCCATTTCATTTGTTGACAACAAAAGAATGCAGAAATGATCATTATTTGGTGTTATCAGTCAACTTCAGCTACCTAGTCTGGCCACTTATTAGTGGACGTGTCAATACATCTCCATTTAGGGCCCAGGTGTTTCTTGCAATAGGTCCTATTCCAGTTGATATATTGCATCTCGCTATTTTAATATATTCAGGACTTCTCCAATCATTTCGTCAGTTTTCTCTTGTACTTCTCCAATCATTTTGTCAGTTTTTCTTGCAAATTTATTAATTGCTAAAAAGGCTGTGGTTTGTTGGGAATGTGAGGGTAGCTCGGTAGACCATGAATACGGCCGTAGCACCCTCGCTCTCTATCTAAATAAAATAGGCTACCGCAATGTGATGCCTTGTTAGACACCTCATGCATTGACCAACCATGTCGCGCCTGAAGTTGACTCGCCTCATTTTGAGAATCAACTCTGACCACGGTACCAATGTACTGTATAGCCCTGATTTTACTCCATCGATTGCCATCTCAACTGCTTACTGAAGCAGCATCTGCGGAAGAGAGAATCTAGGCTACAACCAGCTCAAAAGTGACCTCATCGACTCGTTTAATCTCGAGCCTCAATCTTTCTAGAAGGCACTCGATGTTTACCGAGCAAATGGCTTGACGTGAATGATCATTGTGGTGATTGCACTTGTGGATCGATTAATTCCTGATGTTGAGTTGTGGCAAGCAGGCGTCGGTAAGAAATCGATAAGCACGCATCTACGAAAGGGTTAATTGCGAGCTTGCATACAGTTTGACATCAAAGCTTTGCACATCACTCAACGTAATTAGATTTATTCGTTGCATTCTACTACTGCTAGAAGCGGCTAAACGGAAAGACTTTTTGTCAATCATAACTAATTTTCTTCGATTGATTAACAACCCGGATTATCGAAGAAAGTGTGGCAATGCGAAGGTAGTGATGGGAAACCTGATACAATCTAAGGAAGTACTAAAACCTTAGTTCATCACACTGTGTTACTTCAAGTAATTCATTGCATTAGTTTGGCGAATACCTTGCGACCTTCTTTTATTGTCGTTTTTGCAATAAGGTTCAATCAATCAAAATGTTTGTATCAAGCATAACAGTTCAATTTCAGTTTCCACCGACAGTCGCCGATGCTGAGAAAAAGTGCAGTTCTAGATGGACCGGATGCCAACATTCGAACCGCTCTGTTCAATACACTTTGCCACATCGCCTTCGACCAATTAGCCATGATGATATTCGTGGTCTATACACATTTGTTTTTCTTGTGAAACAGAATTGTACAAGAACAAGAGCTGTTCAAACCGAAACAGTTCCGGAAATTGTCGTGTATTTGACGGGAACATCAGTTATTTTCACCCTATCTGGCATATTGCATCGATCTGGTCCCTGTGCCATTTACTGCAGATTCCCGTTACCGTGTTGCCGCCGACGATAATGCAGCGCTGTGAGGGGTGACGGTTGCCGACTGCAAGAAACTACAAATCATAAAAAGGCATCTATTTCTTTCGTTTCGAGCGTTTTCTTAAGACCACAACTCAAATTTCAATACGCCTTGCAGTCATTTTTGAGCCACGCATGTCAGTGGTCTGTCACACAGGGCTGACTTATAGAGCGCGATACACGTGTTTCGATCTTGCGATCTCGTCAGTCGGGAAGTAACCCTTCATCGTCTTTTCTAATCTCTGTGGGTGCTCCAGTCCCCACACTAAGAGTTAACGACGACGAACGCTTTACACTCTATGTCCAGAGAAAAACTCACCAAACACAAAGTGTTGTACTTAGAAAACACTCGAAACGAAAGTTATAATATATTGAATATACTAGCCACGAACAATCGAGCGTACAACACTCTGTGTTGGGTGAGTTTTTTTTCTGAACATAGAGTGTAAAGCGTTCGTCGTCGCTAACTCTTAGTGTGGGGACTGGAGCACCCACAGAGATTAGCAAAAGACGAGAAAGGGTAACTTCCCGACTGACGAGATCGCAAGAGAAAATGTAAGGCGTGAATTGTTCTCAGACAGGCCTGCTATCAAACTTCGTCTTCTGAGAAGCGAGAGACTCGGTGAGCTTGCGGAGTTGAACCATCTCTGTGTTTGCATGCATTACAACCACTGCTCTACCTCTCCTTAAATGTCAAATATAGCATAAGTACAAATGTATTCGCCGTTTTAGACTACTAATACAAAGATTAGCTTTGTAATTGTCATTTTCCTTAATTAAAACTCCAAAGTTTGCAGTATTCCTTCTTTGAAACTTCATGCTAACGCTTCGGCAACTCTGTCTTCGTCAGAGGCTGGGCGTGCTCTATCACACTACAAGTAATTATTCGGTAATACTGTGCATACTAAGAATCTAGTATAAAACAGTTCAACAGTCTCGTTATCATACAAAAAACACAACCTGTTTAACATTAGGTATCTTCTCGTTTAGGCTTGGAACAACATTCTTTTCATTGTTTGTGTCATCAGACCTGGCTCTCCCTATTGAGCTGACTTCACTGACTGTGCTTTTTGTAGTCATTTAAGATGGCTCTTTGTCGCGCAAAGTAAAGTAATTCCTCTCTCTCCTTCATACCCGTGCAAACACTTACAGCCGCTCGATGCATGTTTTGGACAAGCGCACTTTTCGTGTGCGAGAAGTGGGAAAAGGTAATGCATTAATATGTTTTTATTACTTGGTTTGCGACACCATTTTGTCATGCGGCTATTCTCAAAAGATGTATCTGAATGATCAAAAATGAAAGCCAACTCTCTCTAAGCCTTTCTCTTGCAAGCTTAATGTTTTTTTTTAATAACTAGAACTAGTTAACATTTCAAGCATGCCCCATCTCCTCCTGTGTCGAGTAGATGGTGAAACAATCGTCTATGTACTTACACCTACTGACACCAGAGTAATGGACAACGGCTGAGAACTCGTGCCTTCACTTTAGACATAAAGGAAATGGCAAAGATTGGTGGCAATGGTTGTCTCATTGCCAGCCCTTTAATTTGCAACAACCACATAAAGATTGAACAACTCGGACACTCCCTTAGAAGAGTCATGAGCTGTTGAACAGATCGGCCATATTTATTGAGTTTTGGTTTATATTCTCTCAGTAATGCATGAACTGCTTGTAGTGCGGCGTCATTTCGACACGCTCGCGTAAAGAGTAGTAACATCAGATGACTTCATCACGTACGTGTGGTTTGGTTGTGCACGATTCAGGTGCTCCAGGAAAGCTTCAATGTTTGGTACATAGGTTGGTATGAACTTCAATAATTGCGATAATCTGAGCCTCAAAAGCCATGTTATCCTGTTCGCCGGTCTGCCTACCCACTAGTGATCGGTCGGTCTAACTTTGAATGTAGAAGGATCAGTAAACTCTAAATCATCATAAACGTGAGTTTATGTGTTGTGATAATTGTTATAGGACAGGACAAGTCGGTAGAATATTTGTAAGCTGACGGATATTTGTTTTGTTGGACACCAACATCTCTTGCCGTTCTGACTCGTCCATGATTTAATTTCCAGTATTGTTCTTTATATTCCTGGGTAGAATATGGACTGATAGAAAGTAACATCCTCAAGATGTTATTTATTATTCCAGCATCCAACTGGCAAAAAAACCACCACAAATTCTCCACTTTCATTACTAATAGAACACCGAATCCTTTCGGCATTCATAGCTCTCGAATCTGGAGCATACCTAGTTTTCGTGCCTAAGTGGAATTCGAGCTGAATTTGTTTCGTTGGTAGCGACTAAGTATGTGGAAAAGTTTGTCTGGAAATAGGCGGAAAGTTGAGTCAACTTCATGATTAGACTGGTTTTGTCTGAGGAACGTTAGTGGTAAGGAGGTGGTGGCGACGCTGCTCTTTGTTGTTTCAAACCCAATCTTTCTATTTTCGCTTTATACCGCAGTTGGTCGTGGCATTTATGTAGATCACATGCGATACTGCGCATTGTTGCTCTGGATTTCGGTTGCGCAGGTTAAAAATTAGGATCTAGTTCAAACAGTGAATGCACACTATACGAAAGGATCATACCTCCCAATACTGTGATTCTCGGCGCTTTTGGACCGCGATTGACCTCATATTTACTTTTAGTCTCATTGAGAACGGAGCTCCTCTAATTTTCATGATATTGACTTTTACTTACGTAGTGAACCTTCAGATTTCCACCGCACAATGTTTTTTGTATTATACCGAGTATTGTCACACGTAGATGTCGTTCCAGCTACAATTCTTTTCTAAATACTATTTTTTAAATACCAGACCCAATGAAATTTGCGCACGCCGCACTTGTCAGCGCAAGAAAATGGTTTGTACACTTCGTAACAAATGCGTATTAATCGCTTGTGGGCGTTAAGCATTTGGCACAAATCTTCTGACAAGCCGCCCATTCCACGTGAATTCCTACTCAAATAAAATGGATACTTTTGTGTATTGTGCAGCGGCGATAAAGCAATTTTTTTGTCGAATCAAGGCGATTTTTTGCTGTGATAATACGTCTTTTACAGTTGTAAATATCCGTCTTGACAATCGGTGGCAGGACAATGAACTTCTTTGGATTGTCAAGACTTCTTCAAAGCAGAGGAATCCCACACTCTGACGGAGTTCTCGAAAATGGAAAAATGAATTTAAATGATGCTAGTGACCTGACGTTAAGCTGAGGTTTCTTTACCCAGCCCTCTCACATTTCAAGTGTCTAACGAAGGAGATCATTCAGAAACGTCGTCATTTTCTTGCAAATTCTCCGCGATTTGAAGATAAAACAATATTTCTTATTGCCCAATTTGTACAGTGACGTCTTATTCCAATAGTGTAATAGTAACAGAATATTCAGTGCTTTATCTTTCCTGTCTTATCTTTATCTTATATGAACCAAATATAATCAAAAATCTCAAGTTCTAATCTATCGAATAGTTACTAAGACTTCAAAGGAGAGATTTAGTCAGCGAGAGATTTTTCAATAAGAAGCAAAATATTATATATGCTCTTAAAGCGCATTAACGAGGTCTTTTGTAGGTAAAATGTGCCATTCAAAATATTTCGAGTTAGCTATCGATTGATAATTCAAACATTAGAAACGATCAGAAGTACGCTTTTCTCAATGGATCAAAGTGAATAGAGGATGGTTCAAAGTACCATTTTTTTGAAACCCAATCTTCTTTTGGCTGTTACAGCGTAGCACCACTTCCATCATAAAAGCCAAATATATCATTGGAATTCTTCAGACTTGATCGATCAATTGGTCAGTGAAACTCCAAAGGAAAAGCTTTGATAAGAGAGAAATCTTTCAACGAGAAACAAAACTTAGTTCTTACTCTCTCAGCGAAATGGGAAGGCTTTTTTGAAGATAAGACAAACCGTTAAAATTGTTTTGATTAATGTTATCGAATCAGAAATGACTAAGAAATACGTTCTTTAAAAAGGGCAGAAGTGGCGCTCGGCTAACGGATATATACCAAAAACTCTTATTTGCAGTTTCGTATGGTATGTTGTCATTCCCTATTAATTTCGTAACCAAGGTTGTTTGAACGGCGCAGAGTTGAATTAAGTGGTGGACATTTATAGTAAAATAATAAATATTCTTTCAGTTACAAGGATGAGTCGCTTTGATAGTGCCATTTGAGCCGATTTACCTACTAGAAGCTGATAAGCTACTCTGCTTCATCCCATTTCCACTACGTTAACAGAAGTTATCCGACTCAGAGGCGAAAAAATTCCTTCATTGCAGGTTTTGCAACGAACGCGTTTTGGAGATAAATAAACCACTGGATGCTGTATCAGTTTCATGTTGTACACATTTATTAATGTAGCAATACTTTGCTGCTTGAAGTGATTTACGGAGCGAATAACATTTACGCTACAGCATTCTTTTGGCACTTTAGTAGGATGTTGTTTTGAATCGGCAAACTTCGACTAATGCTTTCATGAATTATCAAAGGACATGTGAACAGGAATGTTTCACAGCCTAACTTCACGTGGATTGCTATGTAGTAAGCCACAGTGCCAATAAGCGTCACGTCACTTCAGTGTTACTGAAGTCGAAAATGAAAGAGAACTACTAAGTACAATCTTCATGCAGAGCTTTATCGCGCTCGTATTCTCAGCTTCACAGATGTGAAGATCAACATCACAATGAGAATATTTGCAGTGGACAGTCAATCTGAATTACCATGGCTCTGTGAAGGTGATGTTAGCATTAACAGAGTTTTATGCCTGTTTTGTTCAAGTGGTCTACACCGCAATTTAACAGGAATGGAAATTGAACATTGTTTGACACACATTTAGAAATAACTTAGCACACAGCTACGATTTCATCTGGGATAATATATGTTTACATAATTGGGGGTTTATTAAAACTCCACCGTTTTCACTGTTATGCAGTAGGAAAACACACCCGTTAAGAGAATAAAGCCATATAAAGCCTTATTTTCTACTTAAGGCTGACACACGATGTTAAATGCTGTCGCATGCGCAGTGTGTTCGTGTTTTCTCTGACTTTACCTAGCTGGCTTTTCACTAGACTAGCAGTAGACATTTGATAGTTTGGAAAAAAATTTTTTAATGCTGAGTCAGTTATAAAAAGACAATGATGGCATTACCCCATTTGTGTGCCCTTCGTCATGAAAGTGGGAATTTTCAAGATAAGTGAGCGTTCATTTCACTGAAAAAGTTTTTTTGCCAAAAGTTTTTAGTAAAATATCACTTTTTCTGATTAAAAGTTGTATTCAGCGTACAAATCTCACTATTCAATTACCAGTGCACCCACAGTGAAGTTCAAGCGACAGGCTATTCACTCACAACGTAAAACACCATCTTAATTCCTTGCTACAGTGCACTCAGAAATCAGTTCAAAAAGCAAGTAGAGAATTCTGAACCTACACTTTTTGAACTACCGAATGATCATTGAAAATCTATAAACCAAGTGTAAACGATAGCGAGTCACGGAAAGCACATTGAAGGAGAAGTGCAATTTTTGTCACAGTTTTTACAGCTCTCTAAAAGCGTGCATTTGCCAGTCATTTTAAAACTGAGCATCTATTGGAATTTCCATTTTCCAATCTTTCAATTAAGTAGAAAACATTGGTGAAAAATCTTTGCTAAGTTAAAATACCGTGCAAACACGAGTGCAAATCACACTGCGCACTCCAAGGAAAAAAGGAATTTTCTCTTAGTTGCTACAGATCACCAGAAATGCGAGTTCAAAAGTCAAGCCTAAATTTTCTCAGCTATAGAACGACTACTTAAAGTCTAATGAAAAGTCTGTTCCCGACGAGAAAATTACGAAATTGCGTGTGTACCATCAGTGGTACACGTGGCAATGAAAGGGTTAAGGAAGGCCAAGTTTAATTGAATTTTCAGCATTCCAGATAGAAGCTATCTCACAAACTTTCTTCCACTTATTTGATGGTTTTTTATGCAAGGTTATTTTAGTCCTTCAACGAGTTAACGAGCCAACATTGTCATAAATGTCATGACTCATTAAGCTTGTTTGTCAACGACTCTACCTGACCGGGAAGGGCAATGTTTTTGTTGACAGAGTAAGTGGTTCTTGTCCATTATAAGGCGGCAAATGAATAATCGACCCCAATATCCGGACAAAAACTTTTCGTAGGATTGTTAATAATCATTCGAAAGCTTAAATCTTTGGCTAGTGCGTTACGCGGCCTTTTTTAACACGTACGTGAGTAAGTCGTACGAAGAGGTCTCCTTAACCGAAGAATCATCAATTGTGACCTTTTTCACTGCATTATTGGTTTTGCATTAAATGGTCTAAATGCATTCCGATCTTCTCTCCTATTTCGTTGAGTCCCTTGAGCATGATCAACATCACTAATGCTTTTTGTGATGGTAACGAAATTATTCGCGAAGCAAAGTCTTCACAGGATTTTTCCACCAATATGTATGACCTTCTCGTCCCATTCAAGCACCCTTACCATCCATTGTAGTGCGGCGGTGAACAGCTTGAGCGATATCGTATCTCCTTGTCAAACTTCCTTCAAAATTAGTATGGTAAGAGGTCTATAAAAGAGCTTCCGTGATGTAGTTCCGACAGCACCGTAATGGAGTTTTAATATAGGACGGATCCACTCCTCGATGACAAGCGATGAGAGTACTGCGTTCTTATAGACGCTATCAAATATTCTTTGATATTTGATAAAAATTAGCATTAAGGACAGGTGGCATTCCCAACATGCTTCTATGAGCCTCGGCACTGTTCGAATGCGTTCCATGCAGCGAAATATGTGTCGAGGTCCTGCTTTCTCAACAAATTGCGCCTTGTCCAAGGTTCCTAATATGCATAAAAGATGATCTCTGTAAGGAACTTGTATATGCCTAGCAGGCAAGTGGACTATAGTTACATGATCCCTTCTGTTCTCCTTTTTATGGATGATGACTGTGCGCAATATCTGACACCGACCTATGATATTTTCATTTGAAGGTGCAATGTTATATGTGCCGTGAGAAGCACATGCAAATCAAGGCCTCCAGCTCGTGGAAAGTCGGCAGTGATGTTATCGGATCCTGGAGGGCACACGTTTTTTCAGGCTCACTATAGCGATTCGATCCTCAGAAGGCGGAATTCCAGACGGTTCTTCTACAGTGGGGATTACAGTGTGCGAGATGAAGATGCTGGGACGGAAAAGATTGATAAAGAATTTTTTCGTTATTAGTTTTATATCATGGCAGGAGATTTTTGTAATCCCATCTTCGTTCATCAACGCTGACAGCAAAACAATACAATCACACAGGTTCCACAGTACTTCTCAGACTAACGCATTTTATGCCGCATCCAACACTTTCTTCTGCCGGCAACGATGTAGATCATCTTGCAAAGCTCGTTTGCATCTGTTATTCGATAAACAACCGTGGCCAAATGTGTTGCATTACGATTAAGATGCAGTTCTCCTCGCTTTTTAGCAACTCCTTTGTGGTGGAGGAGGTGCGATCAGCTTTTCTGGATTGAGTACCTGAAGACAGGTCGGTACAAATTTTGAGCTCTTCGACATGCAAATCGCATTCTTTGGTCAGATCATGCCCAATATGCTAGTCATGGGATAGAAAGTATTTCGCTCAAAGTCTTGTCGTAAGCGGATCGACGACTTCTCTTTGGTCGAAATGATTTTT
>JAHQIW010000830.1:2500-33238 GCA_019055375.1 Parelaphostrongylus tenuis | reverse complement strand
AACTCTATGTTCCCAAACAACAAGTCTGGCCAAAATAAGGTTCCTTTCCTCCTGCCTTTAATCTCTAACGAAATAAGTACAGCTATTAAACGCTGCCTAAAAAGAGCAGGTTTGGATGATTCGGTAGCAATAGTTGGAATACCCCCAAAAACACTAAAGCGTCAATTAGTCCGCAGCCGACTGTATGATCGCCTCTGAGAATCCAATGACTGCAAAGTTTGTCCGAACGGCAGAGACGGCGATTATATGAGATTGGGTATAATTTACCAAATCTCTTGCGAGACATGCGGCGATGATTGCATTGGCGAAGCGGGTAGGCCACTATTCCTCCGTGTAAAAGAGCACCTAGTTGGGTTACGCAACTGTGATCCAAAAACCCCACTAGGCACGCATAGGGAACAAAAACATGCAGGAGTAATGTTCGGCATCAAATTCACGATCCTCGCACAAGAATCAAGAACATCTGCGCGTAAAACATTCAGAAGCTTTTTGGACACATAACAAAAGCCCGAAAATGAACCGAAAAGAGGAGTGCCTCATAAACACGCGTGACCTCGAACCATACCTCAGGCTGATTTTTCCGGCTCGAGTTAGGCACAGCCCACTGATGCACTGACCTTAAGCGGCTGGTCTACAATTAACAACTGGTAGACCCAAACATCAAAACGGTGAGGGTTTTGAAATGAAGCTTTTACCATGCGATCCAAAACACATTTCTAACATTTTCTGCTAGGGTTATGGAGGTTTCGACGTAGTGGATTGTGGATCAATGTGATCTTTCCAGGCTCTGACGAAGGCGACCCGCCGAAACGTTAGCTACCTCAAGTATTGTATATTCAAGCTGCATTACTGACTGTATTGCTGAATGCTTCGCTAATATTCAATAAAGAATATCAGTGAAACCTCGGAAAGGCTAAAGAGAAGAAACTATTCATTTATACATACATACATACATACATACATACATACATACATACATACATACATACATACATACATACATACATACATGCACTACATACATACATACATACATACATACATGCACTACATACATACATACATACATACATACATACATGCACTACATACATACATACATACATACATGCATGCACATACATACATACATACATACATACATACATGTACTACATACATACATACATACATACATACATGCACTACATACATACATACATACATACATACATGCACTACATACATACATACATACATACATACATGCACTACATACATACATACATACATACATACATACATACATACATACATACATACATACATGCACTACATACATACATACATACATACATACATGCACTACATACATACATACATACATACATACATACATGCACTACATACATACATACATACATACATACATGCATACATACATACATACATACATACATACTACATACATACATACATACATACTAATGCACTACGTACATACATACATACATACATACATACATACATGCACTACATACATACATACATGCATACATACATGCACTACATACATACATACATACATACATGCACTACATACATACATACATACATACATACATACATACATGCACTACATACATACATACATACATACATACATGCACTACATACATACATACATACATACATACATACATGCACTACACATACATACATACATACATGCACTACATACATACATACATACATACATACATGCACTACATACATACATACATACATACATACATACATACATGCACTACATACATACATACATACATACATACATGCACTACATACATACATACATACATACATGCACTACATACATACATACATACATGCACTACATACATACATACATACATACATACATACATACATACATGCACTACATACATACATACATACATACATACATGCATACATACATACATACATACATGCACTACATACATACATGCATACATACATACATGCACTACATACATACATACATACATACATGCATACATACACTACATACATACATACATACATACATACATGCACTACATACATAGATACATACATACATACATACACTACATACATACATACATACATACATACATACATGCACTACATACATACATACATACATACATACATACATACATGCACTACATACATACATACATACATGCATACATACATACATACATACATACCTACATACATACATGCACTACATACATACATACATACATACATTACATATTTACACTACATTCATCTGTCGTTCCGTTGATCATCGAGTGACTCGAGCGGGTTCAAGCAACTCTTCCCTGTTCCCTATCGCGTGCAAGGTAGCCCAGTGGGTCCTCCTCGCTCTACGGATTCGCTGAGCATCATATCTTTCTTCTATCGCTTCCGTGAAGAAATCGGACCAACGGGTCAGTGGTCTTCCTTTAGAGCGCTTGATGTCCCGAGTAATCCAGTCGGTAACAGCTCTCGTCCTTCGGTTATCGTTGAAGCGCATCACGTGTTCGGCCCACCTTATTTTCGATATTCTAGCGTGTAGAACGGCGTCTCTGTATTTCGATCGCTGACCTAGGTCGGAACTTCGGATCCTTTCTCTCATTTGCGAGATACGGGATAGTCCTAGCATCGTCCTTTCGACTGCGCGTTCGATAACGCCAAGTGATCTTTCATGCTGCTTACGTAGCGACCAGGTTTCTGCTTCATACGTTAGGGCAGGGATAATTGTCGAGTCGAAAAGGTCGGCGCGGAGTCGGATGTTCTTTGTCCTCTCACTACATCTTCGATGCTCTTAAACGTTTTCCAAGCCGCTCGTTTCCTCCTGCTCAACTCTGGAGCTAGGTCGTTCATTATGTTGATTTATCGACCTAGATAAACGTAACTAAAGCATTCGGAGATTGTCGTTCAGTTGAGCATGAATGGGGCATTCGAAACCTATCCGTTCCTCATGAAACATTGTTTTCGTTAGATTAGCTGAAGACCAATCTTTCCACAGGCGTTATCGAAGCCGGTGAACATTCGTTCCGCTTGACTGACGCTTGGTGTTATGAGAACGATGTCGTCAGCAAAGCGAGGATGCTTTGATTGTCGACCTCAATTTTCACTCCCATATCTCCCATTCTATTGTTCGCATGACGTTTTGTAGGGTGGCAAAAATAGTTTTGACGAAATTGAATCGCCTTGTCGAGCCCCTCTTCTTATGTCAATGGTGACATTGTTGTAGAAATGAGATATTTTGTATACATATATAATACATACAGAATGGAGACATACACACATACATTGCATGTATACATGCACACATACATACATAACATACATACATACACACATATACATGCATCCATACATACACTACCTACTTATATACATGCATGCATACATACGTACCTACATACATACATACATACATACATGCATCACATACATACATACATACATACATACATACATACATACATACATACAAGCATACATACATACATAGATTACATACATACATACACTCATACATCCATACATACACACATACATACATACATACATACATACATACATACATACTTACATACATACATACATACATACATTACATACATACATACATACATACACACATACATACATACATACATCACATACATACATACACACATACATACATACATGCATACATACATACATTACATACATACACACATCCATACATACACTACCTACTTATATACATACATGCATACATACCTACATACATGCATACATACATACACACATACATACATACATTACATACATACATACATACATACATACATACATACACACACATACATTACATACATACATATATACATACCTACATACATACATTACATGTATACATGCATACTACGTACATACATGCATACATGCATACATACATACAGTCTCACATACATGTATACATACATACATGCATACATTACATACACACATATTTACACACGTAAATACATACATACCTACATTACATACATACATACATACATACATACATACATACATACATACATACGTTACATACATACATACATACATTACATACATACATACATTATATCTATACATACTGTAGCAAACATTGAACGGAGCGGTTGCTACTTCTCTGAGCAGTTTAAGAGCGATCGTGGCCGGGACTGGTGGTCAGGGACATCGCTGCAGGACCGACCGAGACAATGGTTGCGCCGCCCACTTCAGCGAGGCGGCTGTCAGTATCGTGCTGTGCTGGCGTCCTGGTCGGTCGTGTGCCCCCTTGCCCCTACTCCGCCGCTTCTCTTGCCTATGGATCTCCGCCTCTGTTGTGACCCTGAACCTCTGGCTCTGCCCTCGTTGCTGCATATGAAGTGGTCGTGGTCCACGTTGTCCTATGATTCTGTCTTCGATTGATTGTTATTGTTCGTTTTGCTGGCTACGATCTTGCATTCTGAGCGAAGCTGTCGACGACGGCGGCGGGCCAACGCCGTGTACGCTCTGGTTAACCCGCCACTGTGGGATGGGATCGTCGTCGGAATCGTCGTCATTCGACAACGATATCACTCTACAAAACCTCGACATATTCGAACAGTCGCTACGGGTACGTTCGGAATGGTTGCGCTTTAGAGGATCGAAGTACAAAGGGGCATTTTGCCTTAAGATTTCTGAACATTCATGAAGTGATAAGAACTTCTCAGGTTGGACATGTGCATAATGCGAAAGGTATTGTAAGTCAGCACGAGCACCCGTTCATAGTAAAGTTGATTTCAACGGATAGAGACCATGCGAATCTCTGTATGGTTATGGAATTCATTGATAGCGGCGAATTATTCCTTTACGTCTGAGAATCGGAAGCGTTTCCAAATGCAACGAGTCGTTTTTGTGCCGCTGAAATCATCTGCGCGTTAGAATACATTCATGGAAGAAACATTCTTTATGGTGATCTGAAACCAGAAAAATTGATGCTTTCTCGTGATGGTCGACAAGTTGTACAAACTCCCAGACCATATTTGACTCCCGGACCAGTCGGGCACTAACTCGCAGACCACCTAGCTGAGGCCACCTCCCATTAAGTTCCCGCCAATTCCGCAATTCAAAAGACATATATTTTTATATGTTCTTTTTCTTACTTCTTTTTTCATCCAATTTCACAGTTCGCTTTGATCGCTAGTCATGCATTTCACCTAAATATCATTTACAGGTCATTCTTTTCTCTTTCTCTTTCCTTTCCTGCAGGACGGGTTCAGACCACTCAAGCCATCAACGGCGATCACCCTTTACGGGAACAGAAGGATTCAGGAGTTTTGTCTTCTTGTTTCTTCCTTGCATTTCTTATGGTGTTTGTTCAGGCTGGAACCGCTTTACCTAATGATCGCTCGGCGGCCAAGGGCACCCTTGGCCTGCCGGAGTGTAGCAACCATTCCACGGAGCGGTTGCTACTTCTCTGAGCAGTTCAAGAGCGATCGTGGCCGAGACTGGTGGTCAGGGAAATCGCTGCAGGACCGAGACAATGGTTGCGCCGCCCACTTCAGCGGGGCGAAAGTCGGTATCGTGTTGTGCTGGCTTCCTGGTCGGTCGTGTGTCCCCTATCCTTACTCCGCCACTTCTCTTGCCTTTGGATCTCCGCCTCTGTTCTGACCCTGACTCGCTGACTCTCGTTGCTCCCTATGAAGTGGTCCTGGTTCACCTTGTCCATTGACTGTGTCTTTGATGGATTGTTATTGTTCATATTGCTTACGATGATCGTACATTCTGAGCGGAGCTGTTGACGTAGGCGGCGGGCCAACCCCGTGTACGCTCTGGTTGACCCGCCACCGGGGGGTGGGTTCCAGCCCTTGTACATAGACCAGGTTTCGGGCATCCCACTGGCTCCCACACCCACCGTTTTTTATCCATTCTCGGGGCAATCATAACTACACCCCAAGGTTCGCCGCCTAGTCAAGCTCCGCCATTCTACACACGTAGGGCGCCATTCCTTAGTTATAAGAGTGTATCACTGATCGGATGGAGCGTTATTATGTTATGTGTTATTTTTTATAGTATTCTGCTTATTTGTATTGTAGGTTGTTTTTGATAAATTCGATATAGAAAGAGGTGTAATCTGCGCTCGTCTCCATCCCAATACAACAGAAAACCACTGAACCAACACCATACATACATACATACATACGTTACATTTACGTTACGTTAGGTTTACGTTACATTACGTTTACATTACGTTACGTTTGCACTACGTTACGTTTACGTTTACGTTACGTTGCGTTTACGTTACGTTAGGTTTACGTTACATTACGTTTACATTACGTTACGTTTACGTTACGTTACGTTAGGTTTTCGTTGCGTTACGTTACGTTTACATTACGTTACGTCTGCGTTGCGTTACGTTCACGTTACGTTTGTGTTACGTAACGTTACGTTACGTTGCTTGCGTTACGAGTCAAAGAGATCTGACGAGCCGATACTGAAGAAGTCCTAAAAGTGCATGTCTTTTCAAACTTGTGAAATTTTTTGAAATGATTGCATGTTTCCCTGTGTTAGGCTGGATTATATGAGTAGATAATTTTAGATACTATTGACCCTTTCACAACTCAAAATTGGATTTGATCGTAAAGCTTACCATTTCGGGGCGTTGTGTCATTCTGAATGCGTTGGTGTCTACTCTTCAAGCGGTGACGCATGCTTCTGTGAAGACACAACTCAGTAGCTTTTTTTTCGCCCAGCACGGTTTTTCACTAAACTTTTTGTAGTCGTTCAGTGGCCTGTGAAAAACATTTTATACTGGAACTCATTCACTGAATGGTTTTCTGAGTGAGCTCTACCACCCAAAACAATGTTGCGGAGAAAACATATCGGCCTTAAGAGACTGCGCCTCCTAACTAGCGTAATCCGGGACAGCTCATCAATTCCGGCAAATAGTTGCTTAATTTTTGTTTCTAAACGATATGATTAGTGTCGAGCATTGTGTTGGATGAGGGAATATCAAAACTAGAAGATAAAAGTCACAATTTTGCTAAATCCTCTCAAAGAACTTCATTAAATGTTGACGTTAAATTTTTGTGCACACTGCAACCGTCCTCTAATGACACGCCTTCCGAGCGGCACTTCTACAGAGAACGCCTGGCATCCCGAATGCACTGAAGTGGCAAAATCTTGGTTCGGAAAATATAGACGTCATAACTCTAAATAAAAAATGTTTGATTCTCATATTTTGTAAGTGAGAAACTATGCATCTGTGCATTGCAAATATCTGGGCTTCTGCAGGTGATGGTTTCGTTAAAGACTGTATAGGCTTCAGCTTGCTTCTTATAACAACCCCTTGGTTTATGTTGTCAGATTTTTTGGAGGTGGTAAACGATAGGAGAGAGGTCTGTGAGCTCGACGGATGAGGCAGTATCGTCGTTCTGCTCTATCAACATCTTCAACACCGGTAGTGCGACATGTGCCCTCATTATCGCGGAGAAGGGTTAGTCGTTTCCATTGGCACATGATTGGTGTAAGTGCTGAATTTTCTGGTGCGTTTTGTCGACTTGCTAAGAGTGATTTTTGGCGTTATCGTTTTACCTGCAGTCCGAAATTCGTACTGGATTAAGCCAGCAGCAAGCCATCAAATGGTAGGTGTGACTTTGTTGGGTAAAATTTCGGCTTCGAGAAGTGCTGTGAAGCTTCACTTCAGTCTAACCATTGAGCCTATCATCGTAGGTTGTCGGAAAGAATCCATATCTCGCCGTATTTTACAGTACGGTTGGATAATGCGATGCTGTGACTACGCAAAAGAATCATCCGTGACAGCCGAAAGGATAACTTCCTCGATGGTTATTTATTTCTTACCGTAACTACTAAAGAGTCTCGTTGTTCTACCTCCTACACCACCAAAGGTGAACTTTCCAAAACCAAATTTTTGAAGCCAACGTGTGTTCATTAAAGCTCTCTTGACTCTTGTAGAACTAACTAGTTGTTTTATAAATTTAAAAAATTATTAAAAAAAATATAAAAAATAAGTAATTAAATATCACTTTTCAAAATTGTGAAAAACACGATTTGTGACAGGAAGCAGTTAACCGAAGTGCATAAAATAGTATTTGGAGCAGTATATAATAGTACAACATTCGAATAGTATGCTGTTGCTGTTAGTGGATTGTCAGAACATACAAAAATTGATATTTTATATCCGACATTAGTTTTAAAAGCCTGGAATGACTTCAACGGCATTCTTTCTATATAGAGTTGAGCACCAAGCATTACAGACATCAGAATCGCACATACTAGCTAAGAAAATTGAGTTCGATAGCAAAACAATGACCGGATTGATGTCCGCCGACGTTCTCGTCAACATGAGCTCTTCCTTGAACATCGATTTCGACATCGTATAATCATTATCAAAATCTCTGTGAGAATTTCCGCTTTTTACATACAAACAAGAGTGGAGATGATGAAAAAAATCTGAAATCATACTGGTATTTTCTAAAAGGGTCATCGTCCACGATTTGAATGGCTTCGAAAGAGCGACCAAAAGGACTTCATATAAGAATCCGAGGATTGAACATGTAGCAAGTAAGTAGTGGGACCGCTACAGATTATTATGATCACTAGGATTACTCATTTGGTCTGAGATGGAACTTGTACCCGTTACCAGGGCGTGCCATTCATACTGGCGTTATTCAGCTAGGGAAGAGACAAATTCATAGAGTGCAATAATAAGAAATAAAGTAAATTGATGAACTATTTGGTTATCAGTATAAGGATAACAACTGCTATGCGTTTTCTTCATTGTCTATTACGGTGTATACCAAATTGGTGTAAAATTAATTGCGATTCTAGATCGTGAATTACAAATCATTGTTAGATTTTATTCTCAGATAGATGTGTTTATGTCACACGTTATCGAAATACACATTTGTTGATTTATGTTTTGCTACAAATGACGTAATACTTACTGCCTATTTGATAATTATTCTAGACTATAAAAAGAATATTAGACAAGACGTAAATTGAAGAATTATGATTCAAGTTTAGAACGGATTGTAAAGCAATGAAGATAGCTCACCACTTCAGCAACTCATATAGCCTAAGAACTGATAACGGACATACAAAGCAGTGATAATTCAGAAAATTGTAAAGTAGACGAGAGACTCAAAGATGAGGAACGTCAAAAATGAAGAACTACTTGAGAGTAATCATCAGAGCTGACGCAGAAAATGGTGCAATTACTATGTGTGTACAGCCAACAGTGATAATATCGCTCATTATAAGCACAATGATAGTTTTCCCCTCATCAGGCTCACTAAGGCTCCCATCTTTCTGACGTTTCGAATTTACTGCCTACTTGATTGAGAGCAGTTGTTTAAGACGCTCTAGACCAACTGTATCAGTGTTATAGAGAGAATCGCCTCGACCAACATTTATTGATATTGGTGACGAACACGAGCAAATTTTTAAGTACAGCCGAATCTACAAAGGAAAAGTTTGAAAGCCCTTTTGGACAATGAATGTGAGAAAGCGAACTTTTCATTGATGGAGTGAGCAGAGTAGAGGTGCAGGTTCTATTCACACTTGGCCGTATGCGACTAGAAAGCTATCACCGACAGAGGGAATTTAGCTATCATATTCATAAATCAATCACACTGTCTAAGGCGCAGCCAGTGTCGCCGGAATGACCTGAAATTCGGATATCGTCCAACTAAAACTCAATTTCAATAATGTAGAGTAGTGTTCAAAAACATTCACGTCAGCCGGGATTCGAACCCAGATCTCATTCTTCTCGGTAGCGCGTGCTGAACCGTTGCATTACCGACGCCCGTTTTGCGCACCACTCTTTCTATGCTAGAACGCGTTATCTGCCAACAGCCAACGTCTACGGTCTGGCGCTGCAGTGACTATCGACATTGAACCCAGTTGTGCTGACAGATATTGGGTCTCGAATAATCAATCAGAATTCATTTTAATTGACCGCGTATTGCGGTGGTATGATGTTGCAAGAAACCCGATAATGTAGAGTAGGTGCGCAAAAACATTTGCGTCAGCTGGGATCCGAACCCAGATATCACCTTTCCGGGGGCGCGTGCTGAACCGCTGGTCAAATAAAATGAATTCTGATTGATTATTTGAAACCCATTATCTGTCAGGATATGGGGATTCAATGTTGATAGTGACTGCCACGCCAGACCGTAGACGGTTAGCTGTTGACAGATAACGCGTTGTAGCGTAGAAAGAGTGGGTGCAAAAAGGACGTCGATAGTACAACGATTCAGTAAGCGCTCCCGGAAAAAGTGAAATCTGGGTTCAAGTCCCAGCTAAAGCAAGTATTTTTGCACACCATTCTACATTATTGGGTTTATCGTAATATCATACCAGCTCACTGTGCGGTCGAATAAAATCAATTTTGATTAAAACTTATTTTGTTACTCTATCATTGTTCCTGGCAAAGATGCTTCTTTCCTTGGGGTTTGACGTGAATCTTTTTGGAAGCACGATTATTTGGAGAGCTTTTCCGCTAAACAGAGCTTTTTCACTTGAATTTTAGTATTGCTTCGATTGTGTAAAAACGATGAGTTCAGCACTTTCTGTGCTTCTGGTAACGCGTTTTCACTACGTTGTAGCAGCCGAAAGAGAATTATATATAATCGACGGCGTGCATTGATTGCTAGGCTGGCATTCATGCTTGTTTTTCACTGGACTTTTGATTCAATCTTTTTGACATAGAAAAGATGATTATAGAACCAAGTTTCAATCTGATAAGGATATTACTTGTTTTGAGCCGATAGGTCTAGTATCATACCAATAGGTACCAAAGTATACAGGTAATACCATCATCCTACTTTGGGTGCTTAATTTTTACTCGGTGCCGATTCCGTTAGAGGATTATTTCACCTCAAGGGATCGGCGGAACCGAGGGAGGGTGCTACTGATGAGTCCCATTAGGACGAAATAGGCGCCTATATAGCACTAGACCTATCGGCTCAAAACAAGTAATCTCCTTATCGGATTGAATCATTTTGAGCGGGTCTGTAAAAGAGCGGTCGATAGCAGAACCAAGCTTCTTAAAAAAAAAGTTTTGCAGCGAGCTGTAAGAACGAAAAGATTACGCCTCACCCTCGGAGCCTTTCTCTCCTACATAAGTTATACACTCACCTAAAGCATATGCATATGAACGTGAGAAAGAAAATGTGGAGTGTCAGAATGTTTGAAGAAGCCTAAAAATTTCTTTGAAATGGCGAAAGAATTCATAATCATATAACGCAAATTGTTTCCTTCTAAGAGGACGGTTGAATCATTGCGCGCGATTTGGCAGGAGCGATTTTCTTTACTCAGTCAGGTATGTTCTTCGTTCCGAAAAAATTTCAAAGTCTGTCTTATCACTTTAACATTCTATGTCTTTCTCTATGCCCTCACATGTTTTTATGCACACATAGCTCTTATATGTGCAAACAATTAGGAAAACAATGAAAAATTTATAAAAATCTCTATTTTGCCTCTCACTCAGCAACGTCATAATGCTATAATGATGTTCGAATGATGCTGGGCGATATGCAAGATATTCCACCTTAGAAAGACATGGTTGAACTTAGGTCTCACCCATATCAGAGGCGCGTGCTACCACTACACCACGGGGGCCATCCAGCCTGCAGTTACTTTTTTGTTTTATAAAAAGGATCTAAGCATTCAGCAACCAGCTGTTAACGGATCTGGCTTGGTAAGCACATATAATCATCAAATCCAACTGGACCTGGAGCTATTGAATTTATATACGATCAACAAGATTTCATTATACTCCATTCTAGTTACATGACGTCATCTTGCTGCAATTATACACCCAGTGGATTCGGTGCCGATATGTGCCATTAGGTCAAATCCGTCAAAGGTTGGTTGCTGACATCCATGATGAATAATATTCAAGAAAGTCTAGCAGAGCGGTGGCCTCAGTGACGTAGTGCTAGCAGGCGCCTACAGTACGGATGAAACGTGGGTTCATCTCCCGACTGAGGTCGAATTTTTGGATATCTTTCATCATCACTGAGTATACGATAGAAACTTATCATAAATGCTACTGCGCATCACATGCGATGTCGGTTCATCTATATTTCTTGATGATATTTTGATTACTTGTGCACTTCAAGTCCTGGGACCTCCATAAAATTGTAGAAGAGACTATATTCTATCAGCTTTTTATTTTTATTTTATGTTATCGAATGAACTTTCTATAGTTCCAACAACGAGCTTACTTTTGCGCGTGTCGATCGTTATTCTCAATACATTGCTACAGCTCACTGAAAAGGCCTTTCAAGGAAATATTTATACTATTAGAGTTATGCTATTTCAATCTAATCCACTATGATCTATGAGAGTTCAAAATAAAGGCTCTGTTAGACGGAAGCTCCTTCGAATGTTCAAGGAACCAAAAGGTTGCACGCCGTCCCCAAAGGGTTGAAGTAGTAAACCGACGATCAATTTAGAAGATTAGTTCGTAAATCGAAAACGCAGTGTCGGGGAAAAAATCTATTCCGAAAGCGTCCTGGTGTAATGATTTCCTCAGTGTAGTTGATAACAGTAGCTGGTGCTCGGTTATGCTCGGACGCTTTTTCATCGAAACAATTTAGTGTAGATAGTTTTGGTAGCAATTTCATAAGCAAAAAATGTTATTGAAAGTGAAAAATGATTGATTTTCGAAATCAGTGATGTTTTTACCACAATTTCTCTTCATCGAGTATCTTCTTTTGGCTTATCCAAGATAAGATGAAGCTTACATGGTGATCGCTTACAAGCCCTCAGAAGTTCTTCCATTCGTCTCATTATTAGGCACTTCAAAAAATCGTCTTTCCTTTCCATCGACATGCTGAATGCTGCCACAGCCACATTCTGAGACAGTCTGGTCGGCTTGCGATCTTGCTTACTTGAATACTTGGATAATCGAACGGCCCGTCTTCACAATTTCTTCCCGGTCGATGGCTTGACTTCCAAAAAAGCGCCCGACTGAATCCAATCTTTGCGCAAAGAAGGCAGTTGGTTGACTCAGTACAAAATGATGGGACTAGGGGTATATTAAAAAGGTACTATCTTCTGTTTGTGAGTATATGACCAATCTCCGCATATGTCGTGCCATTAAATGACTCCTATGACCAGCGGCGGTGTTGTTTCTTCTGCAAAGTGAATTTCTGTGGAAGAGACGTGCTGCAGACAAGAGTCCTGCAAGACGGTTCCCTTTCTAAATTCATTCTTTTAATCCAAACTTTCCACTCCTATATTCGCTCTCGTTTGCCTCTCTATTCTGGCATTGAGGTCACCGACAATGAATTTGTAATTCGAATTATCACTGCAGATAACTATCTCAACTGATAATTCAACGCATCCGGTTTGTGTTGATCAGCAGAGTCCGTCGTGCTTTCATCTCAAATAGTCACCTACTAAGAGGTGACCGTTCAACATAGAAGAAGGAATAGAAATTAGATAGAAAGAATTCTGTTTGATCATCCTTATCGGAATTCTTCACTGGTATTTCATGGTTTAGCTGAGACAATGTACACTAAAACCTGAATTTACCAAGTAAATTCCGTGATTTCCACTGCCAGCTCGTGCCCATACAAGTTCGACTCGAGGCACGACGCCGCCAGGAGCTAAGCAGGTGCGGCGTCGTTTGGCGTGATACTAAATATTCCATTTTGGCCACAAGGATTAAAGATAACATCCAATACTTGTCTGGGTACGTTTTGATGGATGAAGTGACGATGTTACACTAGTTCCTGTTGCCACTGAAGAGATTGTCTTCGCTATCTTCAAACTTATGATAGGCAGCTCGACAGTGATCTGATGGAGGTTAACAATAATGGAATGGCGCATAACAGTCGTTTATTCAGTTGAAAGTACGCATGATCGAATGTCGATTCACATACATCTTACCTTTCGCGTTCAGACAAACAGCGAAATGGCATCAATGAATTGTACTTTAGGCTACATTATTCAATTATTTATTGTTTTGAGTCATAATTTTGCATAGTATTTACTGCTTACAACAATATCCGTGCAGTTACGAATCTCCTCGATTGAACGGCAACCTGTAAAGAGAGGAAATCAGGAGAAATTAAGCCCTCGGCACTGATGCATGCATGAAATATGTGTCGCGCATTCGACTTTATCAAGCATTGTTAGGGGTGATTGAAATGCATTAAAGACCACCCTGGTTCCGACTCGCCGAACGCGGGGGGAGGGGAGGTTTGGCGAGTCTTGGGTGACGCGGGATCGAGCCATATATCACGCGTGTGTTGTAGGGCACCCCTAACCACTGCCCCACAACCGCCCACTTAAATAGGGTAGGATACTCAAGTATTAGAAAATCTCCATTTCTAACGCGCTTATGGTGGTACTAGTTTCCTCGAAAATTATCTTATCTGTTGTCTAGAGTCGTTCCCACCAGAATGATAGGGGTCTATAAAGAAGACCCTATCGTGTTTCTGTGTTTTTTTAGAATTTGATTTTTACTTAAATTCTTTTCAAAAAAATAGTAGTGGCCTACAGGTAACATGCAGTAATAAGCGTATAGAAGGTTCGAGTCCCTACATGGCCAACAAGTTTCTTATCTTTTCGGTGTTGAAAAGTTCGTATCAGACTTGTCTGCGAAGACATCTTTGCGATTCAAAAAGCACCATGATGACCGATTTGGTAAAGAGCTAAAAACGGTCATCAGAGTTATCCTAAATGTTCCACGGGGAAGGGGAGGTCAACTCGCCCAACTGTCAATGGGGCATTCCTGAGATAGAATGGTTAGCGCATCATACGCACATGCAATGATTTCCCAGATGACGGTTTTGAGGTAAAGACCTAAATGGGAGAAGTCATATGATTCGCGCAGACGGGTCATATAAATAAAAATTAGAAAGCGCTTTTATTTCTTGAAGTGAACCCTCAAATTCTCAATAAGGAAGGATTGACAGGCTTTTTAAACAGTCACTCGGTAGCCGTAAAAATAATTACCCCAATTCGTAACGGTTTCATGTTATGTTGCACAAATTCTCGTTCACATGGCCGATTGGTTACAATAAATACGAAACTCTACGAAAATAAAATGTTGATTTAGGCTCAAGATAATCGAATGATCCAATCTTGGCACAATCGGACAAATGAAATCGTGTTTGAAGGCTGTAGCATATTTCATACCTATTAATAACGTTTATCTTATTTATTTTTCGGATTTGGCATAGCGCAGTGTGCAGAGACAAATACAGAAGTGGTTATAGCTCGGATTTCCGTTTTAGGTCACCAAACCCTACATTCTACTGGATTGCAAACTGGTAGCGGAATTTTTTGTGAAGATAAAAATATTTACTGAATTTACAGCATGTCATTTTATAGGCCGAAAATGCATTCAATCGTTTCTACGATGATGAGAAAGGAGTCGCATGCATGCTGAATCGAAAGAGATGAAAGGGTACCAAGTGCTATATTCCTCATATTGGTGTTCATCAAGAAACGAAAAAGTGAAATACTTCTTTTTACTGCGTGTGCATGGAAACCAGTACATAGCGGAATGTTCTGTACTTTCTGCTACAACGATTCTTACCTGCTAGTTGCATAGTATGAATGAATTCTTCCTGCAAAAGTTTCATTACTTTCGCCACTCCTTGAGATCCCTGAAATTGGGTTTTCTTTTCTTCAGAAAAAAACAAGTGAGACGTTTTAGTATTTCTATCAACTGTCACCTTCCTGCTGACATATTGCAACGCACACGGTCTAATCTGCCCACCCTCCACTTACGCGTTGATATCAATGCATGCGATCACTCATGTGTGATTAAGTCTTATAAGTTCTAGCACCAGAGCAATAGGCACTAAATGTATAGATCAGAAGTAATTGAGATTGCTTAATCACTATTCAAAGTATGCGCCATCAGCCTGAACACATTTCTGCCATTTCTCAGGCAACAGTTCAATACCGCACTCATAAAATTCATCATCCTTGGATTTGAAAAAAGTTGTCAATTCTCGACGCAAATGAGTGATGTCTGGGAGCTTCTTCTTCCCCAGGAAGTGCACCGGCGACCGAAAGAGCTGTTAGTCAGGTAAGACAAGTCAGGACTGTACGAATGGTTCTCAGCCCAGTTTGGTCAACCTCCTCTCGATCAACTTCGCGTGGACGTCCGTAGCGCAGCTGGCTCTTCATGTTGGTGTTGCCGGCGCCCAAGTCAACGAAAAACCGAAACGCTGTTGTCTGCACACATAACCTTGATTCCTTACACGGTTGATATTCTCGGAGGCAGTTTGTGTAACGCGTTCCAATTCGTACTCGTAAAGCAGCAAACTGCGATAACCGCTTCGTTGAGAGGCCATTATGCAGCAAGTGCGGGCAAATTTGATACGGAAAGAAAGCTAAGAAATTCTGCACAAAGCGGTATTGGTATATTGCCTGAGAGATGTCAGAGATGTGTTCAGGCTGACGGCCATCTTTGAATAGTGTTTTTGAGCAATTTTAACTAGTTCCGGTTGAAAATTTTGGTGTATTGCCTTGGTGCCAAGACCTATGAGAAGGACCAATGACATGCGATCGCCAAACAAATGCTATTGTGAGGAAAGATTCATGTACTGAGGAAAAAATTAACAAAACCACCCTTTTTTTGTAAAATTGTAAAATATGCGCAGTTCAGCTATTAACAGCATAAATTTATCTCTTATGAAACTAATTCGTACGCTTTTCATGTGGCATCTATTAGATATCTGCATTCTGTGTACTTTAGTATTCTGTTCATGAAAAGACTAAATGAATTAAGACCTACATCAACTGAAAGGCCCCAGAGTACTGGACGTTCAACGAATACTCCACTAGCTCCCAGTGCTACTGATTTGAAAACGTCACGACCGTTTCGAATCTCACCGTCGAGGAATACCTTAACTTAGGCAATCCAGATGCAGACAACAGGTATCTGTCTCAAATTTAGCACATAGATTTATAACAGTTAGAGACAGGATTTGCATGAGGACCCATTTTATTGTTCCCATCAAATTGAAGTGTTATGAAGCAGAATTTGTGTCCATAACATTAATTAATTTCTTCGACCTACGAAAACATCCTATATGCCCTCATTTTAGGTTTATCCCTTACTAAACTTGGATTTCTTGATTATCACTTACTTGTTTCTGCAATCCAACATGCGCTCTTCCAAAGTTCTTCCGCACATTTGGTTTCTCGCACTATTCTACAAGAATTTTGAGATCTATCACTGTGCTTGGATGCCATTGAGATGGTTGTCTTCTTCCTAGTGAATGTCGTTGACTGCTGGTCGAGTTGACTGGCCTTGAAATCACGATGACAGCTCTAACGTTTTCGCAGGTGCTTGCCCATAGGATCTCGTCACCCTTCAATTGGAACTGAGCCTTTTGCATGTAAAGATGCTCATTTTCCAATCTCTCAGAGAAAGGGAAACTTTGAAATGGTATTGAATCAGTAATGTTGCACGTACTACGGCACAGCATCTCTGACAACCACGTTCACACCACAGGCGTTATTTATACTATACACCTCCTGGGAGGGTATGAAGCCAGAAAACAAGTCGAGACTATTTTATTTACAAGCGATTCTCTTTGATATTTCTATTATAATATCTCTCTCGCAACGACATCTTTTTGCTCTAATTATAGTAACTTTCATTGCAGAGAAGTAATTACATGCGCAAATTGCGATAAAGTTAATCATTGAATCACTTGGCCAATTTACAATGAATTCTACAAAATTCCATCTGATAAGTGCTTCCGGTTAAAATTTTTCTTCACTTTCATAATATAGGGTATGATAAACTTTATACTGGGAGCCGTCATTTTTTATAGAAAAAAGTAACGTTAGTTTACTCACTGGAACTCTTCCTCGCACAGCTCGTACTACTTCTGGTAGGGCCTCTATCTGAATAAAAACTCTTAAATCCTTTTTCCGTAGACATTTAGGTGAACTTACAGTAGCTGGTGCGCTGTCCAGTTTTCGTCCTCCTTGATTTGAAACGATGATGCCTTGTACTCCTCGTCTTACCGCTTCGTCTGCATCATCGCCTCGCATCACGCCTTTCACAGGCACTGGGAGTTTTGTTGTCCTGAGATAAAATGAACATTGATAGTAACTCTCTTCGAAAGCCTTCCTTACATATCCAGTAATCACAGTCTTCCTCGTCTCGATACTTATTCCCGTTTTCATAATTCTTGTCCGCACATTTTCCATTTACAGTTTTATCTTTGTAAGTCATCAACGTGGCTGTTATCACACAACTTATTCGATCACCTGACGTTTTGACGGTTAAATATTAGTATTAATCAAATATAAATCGAATGAATTGTAAGATAACATCCTCGTGTTAGGCCTATAATGAAAAAGCTGTAAATTATTAGAAATTGCTGAGGTTAACAGCCGGTTTCAGGAATTATTGAATTTCCGATTATTATTGTTTTCTTCCGCCAGTTATCCATGGTGGAAACTTGTTCCGACCTTAAAGCAGTGTTTGCGAAACATCACTTCGTGATCCACAAATATTTTCCGGTATCGAATACACATGCTTGGCATGCACCACAAACATCTCATAGACCTATCTTCCAGGCGATCGTCCCAAAATGCGGTTGCGATCACTTCAGGTCCGCTTTACTATCATTCTCCGTTGACCTTTTTATCATTGACCACATCGGCCGTTTCATTTTTGATGCATCTTGAATTCTCGCAAAAGGATACTACTAGGAAATACGCAAGGCCTGGTTTGGGTTGATTTTGTATGTGTGGCAACTATATCGCGAAAACATCGTCGCACGGGTGAGAAGAACAGCTGTGCACAATAATGGGTCCATTTAGTATAACGTGAGAGGCTTTAACCCTACCGCTGCTACTGTTACGATTTTTTTTTGCTGTGGTGCCCTATTACAGTCTAATCCTAACCACCATCTGAGGTAATCCTAAGAGCGACTTGAGACGATGTTGTGGGTAAAGGAAAAAGACAGTCTACGCACCAAAATTTATGCCTTTGTCATCCTGTTTATGTAAATCAAAATTTCTCGTCCTGAAGTGATTTCTTGTTGCTGTAATTCCTGTATGGCTGGCGGAGCTTTGATTTGAATGTAACTAATCTTATTGTAGTACCATGCAACTGAACGATCCTATGTCCAGCAACGATCATCCGTCTTCGCGAAAATATATAACTCACAGGATAGAGAAGTCGTCGCATAGGAGAACAGCAGACGATTTTCCATAGTTGTTTTAGCTGTTTCAAGTCTATTGATATGTAGCTCCATTTGGTGATCTCTTTTGTTTTTGGGCTGATGTGTGTCGTTAAATCTATAGAACAACTTTTTTTGTAAATAACTTCCTTTAACTGACTCTTGGACATGTCAAATTCGAGAAATTGTCGAGTAGTAGTCGATGGCATTTATCTTCAACGTTTGACGAAAAATATGGAGCTAGAGCATTATCGCAGTCGCCGTAATATAATGGATAATAGTATGGAACAACAAAGCCCAAATTATCCAGATCTTATGACGGGAATTTTTCACATATAATAATTCCCATTATTTAGTCGGCATGTGTCACTATCGTTGATCTCGGTCACAGTAACACGACAGCACAGAGCTTAATGTGACTCGTTGCCTCAAGCTAAGTGTGGGAACAAGAGTTTGAGACTCTGATATTGCATGTTCAAAGAAGAGACTAATTCCATGGTTCGTCGTGGACGTGTCGATTGCTCCGACACCAGTAACGTTTGTCGCAACCTAAGATCAATTCACCTCTCATGAGCTGGCTCGTTACCTGATAGCGTACTGGCCCTCACTAATGTGCTTGATATGATCTTATGTTTTTTGTTACTGATTAGGTTTATTTTCTTGGATTTTCGAGATGATGAATACGCCAATGCAGACTTCACAGTTGTACGGTCAATAGTTCCATCCTGCTACTCGAAGTCAGCAAGCCTGTCATCCATTGGACAGTCGGCAGATTGCAGCTAAACTTGGCTGGTGGGATAGAATCACCGATGTGATGCATGGTCAGGTCAACTCCGAATGCTTCACTTTCCAATGCTTTCGTGTATCAGTGTCATGATCAAATACGTTCACCTGTTTTGTAGACAGAGAAATATTTATACTTCGCAAATCGGTTGCTCCCAAAACGGCGGAACACCTTTTACTTCGCATTTCTTAGTACTCTAGGGTGGAAATTTCGGAGTTTCTCTCAATTTAGATGATTAAGTCGAAGGATAAGTGTTGTGCTAGTAGAAGGAGACTGGCGATCTCTAAGGACTTCTTGTACCACACTTAGAAAAGACCTTGACTAGTTTGGAATAATTCATCTAGGAGATCTCCTTGACACACGACTAGCCAGTTTTGAGCACCTTTTTGAGTTGCGACTAAGCAAAGGCTTTTTCCTGTTTTTCTGGAATTTCGACTATTGTTGAAGTGCAAAAAAGAAATTTTCATTGACCTTAACAGCCAATCGACGACAGACCAGTCCAACGTGGGATCAATCTGGCTGGAGACGTAATGCATGAATCCAGATTCTCCTACTTCAGTCGTTGGCATTTGTGAAGCGCTTTCCGATGTGAAGTTGGCAAACCGGAAAATTTCTAACATTTGTAGCAGTTGATATTGGTCGTTCCATAAGTTTTGGTACCAAGGCAATAAGCGTCAAATTTATTTACCAGAAGTAATTAAAATTGCATGATTTTAGTATTGTTCAATTGCGCATTTTCTTATGAGTATTTTGGAATACAAAATGCCCATAATTGTACTAAAATAGAGCTGCTTTGCTTGAGGCCATAATACGGCTCCAGAAAGGACGCTAACGAAGTGGTTCGCGAAGTTCAAAGCTAAGTAGAGCAGGCTGGAGGAATAAAAGCGCTTGGGCCGTCCATAGAACGCTAATTAATCTTGCGCACCGCGTCTTTAGCATTTTTTCCTGCGCGCCATTCGTGAATAAGTAGCAAGCGAATTTGTACCCACTACAGCTCCATCTTAAATCAATTATAGGCAGTTTGTAAACCAAAATGTTCACAAGAAAATGTGCAACTTAATGATATCAAAGTTATGCAGTTTAATGACTTCTGGTCAATAAATTTGGTGTTCATTGCTCCAGTGTCAAAAGTTATGGAACTACCTAATATTGACCTTACAGAGTGATAAGAGAAAAAAAAGGAGCGCATGTGACGTAGTGGCTAGAGGTGCTCTGCGTCACACACAAGGTCGATGGTTCTATCTCGCTCTCGTATCTCATCAAGCCATTTATCCCCCGGGTTCAGTAAATTAGTACCACACTGGTCTCTGACTTGTCTGGGAGAACAAACAGCACTGACTCGATACGTGGGTGGGCCACCGCCAGTCATTGTAAAAGCCATATATGCATTCACTCACCTCAGATAAAGTTAAAATTAAACACTAGTGCATGGCGTATCCTTGAGCGATTGACTAACGCCAAGAACTTTAACCTTTCATCTTTTGAGTAAAAAGAAGACGATATTAGTCAACTCATGAAACTAGTGAGGTTAATATTAAGCTGCACCACAGAAGAGCTATAAATCGTTGTATTTCCATGTGAATCTGGTATTTTAATGTAGAATGAAATAAATAATTTATAAGAAAGGCGAATAAAATGAGAGGACGAGTGCATCTGCCTTCAAATCGTCTGTTTCCAATAAAAACGTATCGAAAGTTCGCATATAATACTGAGACAATTTCTACTGTTCTTGAAAGAAAAAACCTTTTTTCTTAGATTACTGGTTTAAATGAATCCGTTTGTCCAATCCCGCTTAGCATCTAACGCACCGCACAATAATAACGCCGTATGGAAACCATTATTAATTTGGTTAGTAAAGCTTTGGAGAAATGATTTTTTGAGATCGTCGTTCATTATTCGGTCCACAAAAATAGGTAAAGGGCTCAGAAATGGTGCTAAAGGGGCTTAAAAATGGTGTTAATGGTGCA
Source organism: Parelaphostrongylus tenuis (assembly GCA_019055375.1). Lineage (NCBI taxonomy): Eukaryota > Metazoa > Nematoda > Chromadorea > Rhabditida > Metastrongylidae > Parelaphostrongylus > Parelaphostrongylus tenuis. The sequence goes on along the minus strand of JAHQIW010000830.1, from coordinate 11,261 downwards.
TATTTGTCCCATTTACGGACATTATAGTTCCTCATAGTACGTCAGGTGTTGAACGACTAGAAGAAACTTCGACTATTGCTAAAGCTCAAGAAATTATAAACTTTATTATAGCCAAAGAAATCTCTTCCCTCTTCTAACTAGAAAACTCCAAGTTATGTGTTACTAAATGTTCCATTGAAAACTATCAAGCTTTCCAAATGAGTTTAGCCAGTGGAAAGCCAACTTCAAGAGGTTGAAGAAGAAAAAAGTTTAGAACTTATCATGCGCAAGTTTATTAAATCGAAATCGTCGCATCATTTCGGTGACTAAATTCTGTCTAATGTATAACTGAAAATAAAATATCTCGTGATTATCATTTGAGACAACATGTCGTGTGGTCTGTTAAATGGGCTGACTTATAGAGCATGATACACGTGTTTCAACCTTGACGGTCTTATCAGTCGAATAGTACCCTTCGTCTTTAGCCAATCCTCTCGGGGCGCTCAGTTTCCTATACCAGAAGTAAGCGACGACGAACATGATACACTAACGATACCAGCCAGGATCAATCGAGTGTACAACACTGTGATCATCTGTCATACAGTGTGAAATGTTCGTCGTCGCCTACTCTTGTGGACTGAGGCCCTCGAGAGAGTTGGCTAAAGACGAAGCGTACTGCCGACTGATGAAAGTGTGAAGGTCGAAACACGTGTATCAGGCTCCATAACTCAGCACATTTAACACATCATATGACATGTTGGCTCAGATATTAATTACGAGATACGTTGGATTTTGAGCGTCGTCTTAAGGGAACACTCGAAATGGAAGGTGACTTAAATTATTTCACGTGTTACTTCTGCTGCTGCTTGACGATTCGAATTTTCCACAGATGTATACAATGCTGACGTGACCGAGACGATTCTCCTAGCGATCTTAGATTTGGCCAAGCTAAGACGTTTCTAGAGACACACACTTGATTCAGAGCACGAGAATACTAGAGGAAGGGATCGAAGCATCGCTCTGCTCATCGCCTAATTTATCATACACTGCATCACTAGTGACTCGCTACACCTCCTCTGCTACTTTCTCTTCGTTCCGGAACACTCCCCCGTTTAGCAATCGCTTCTGATGCGAAAATCATTAGTACAATTACACAACTTATCGGCTTGTTTTTACTACGGTAGAATGTAGTTGATCTAATGATATCATATTGCGCCTACGTTTGTTGACCAACTGTTTAGGAAATTTTACAATGAGTCATATATAACCTAAGTGAAGTGTAGATTTTTTTTGCACTGCAATTCTGTTTAGATCTGACCTCAATCTATCCGGTAGAGTGAATGCATTCCGTGCATCGATCAGACGTCTTCCGAGGACTGGCATGTCCACTGTTAGAACTATTGCCTTGTATCCTGATTTTTCGGCTTTGGTGACGAGCGCTGAAGTGATCGATCGTTCTTTGTAGACATAGAGCTGAAATTACAGTAAAAAATAAATCGGAAGCCGCAAAATATGCAGAATCTTCTGGCTTATTTCCTATTAAACTGCTTTGGAAGCTTTAATGTCAACTTTTTTCGAAAGACAATAGTATACCGAATACGTCGAGTTCATAAAAGTGTATGGCATTTATCAATTCCTTGAGGGTGCGCCACGCACTCAACGCAATCGTAGCGAGATAAAATTCGCTAAATGCATATTTGACTCCTGCCAAATATCTCTGTAAGCGGCCTGAAGGGATGTTAGTTAATCCATAATACGAAATTACAGCTATGAGTATCTTGTGGCGTACTAATCAACCATTCCGCTAGTATATATACATAGGTATAAATATAACAGGTGATGTCCACGAAAGGGCTCATTTCTGTGGAAAGCGTTATCATGTAATCGTGAAGAGCGGACATGTCGCACAAATTAGCGAAGCATACGGCAATACAGTCAGTAATGCAGCTTGAATATACAACACTCGAGGTGGCTAACGTTTCGGCGGGTCGCCTTCGTCAGAGCCTGCAAAGATCACATTGATCCACAATCCACTAATCCAAAAACCTCCATAACCCCAGCAGAAAATGTTAGAAATGTGTTTTGGATCGCATAGTAAAAGCTTCGTTTCAAAACACTCACCGTTTTGATGTTTGGGTCTATCAATTATTAATTGAAGACCAGCCCCAGCCGCTTAAGGTCAGTGCATCAGTGGGCTGTGCCTAACTCGCACCGGGAAAATCAGCCTGAGGTACGGTTCGAGGTCACGCGTGATTAGGAGGCACTCCTCTTTTCGGTTCATTTTCGGGCCTTTGTTATGTGTCCAAAAAGCTTCTGATGTTTCACGCGCAGATGTTCTTGATTCCTGTGCGAGGAACGTGAATTTGACGCCGAACATTACTCCTGCATGTTTCTGGTCCCTATGCGTGCCTAATGGTGTTTTTGGATCACAGTTGCGTAACCCAGCTAGGTGCTCTTTTACACGGAGGAATAATGGTCTACCCCTTTCGCCAATGCACTCTTCGCCGCATGCCTCGCAAGAGATTAGGTAAATTATACCCGATCTCATACAGTCGCCATCTCTGCCGTTCGGACAAACTTTGTTGTTTGAACAAACTTTTTGGTCGCATAGACCAGCTTCAAGAAAGCACCACAACACCGTAAGCGAAAGCTCTAAGAGCTCATATAACATTAAAAGTGTGACAGATAAATCAAGAGCTAGCGTGCTAGTAGGTATGATTCTTCCCGATAATGCGTGCTCACTCTCGTAAATGGGCCCAAGTTTCTCACTAGAGCAAATCATTTCTGAGAAAACCCTGCATAGCGTCGCATGCAGTTTGCAAAAACTCCAACGTCGACTCCCCTATAAAGCCAGGCTAGAATTATCCAACAGGCATTAGCAATAAAATTTATAGGCAATACCAATACCGCCTTTTCGTTAAGCTTTCCTTAGGCAAGACCTTAATAACAAGGTAAAAACCCACTTTCGCATCTTTCTGCACGAAATCTTAGAATCCTTATTCACTGCAGCGCGAAAAAGTTTGATTGCGACCTAACATCAGCGCAGAAAAAATGCATGCGACAGGTACGGGAGCTAATAAAATCCAAAACCATTAGACTATCAGTTAGTGATATGAGAGGAGGGTTCGTAGTAATTCCTCATTAACTGGATGTAGAAATAACGAAAAGCATCTTCATAACACCACACTCCATCGTCCATCATCTGGAAAGGAATTCCACAAGCAAATTCAGAAAGTGAACGAAGAATGTGTAGAAGTAGCAAGCTTGGTTGGTTTGAAACCCTCCAATATCTCTCAAATAAAACTAGATTCACCATCACGTCCAACCCTATACTTGATAAAACCTATAAGTCGGAATACACAGATGATATTGCGTCTATTGATCGATCAAAATTCAAAGCTAGACCCATCATCAGCTTGTAGACGGGCCAACTGATATAATACCGTAGTTTCTAGACCTAACCATAGTCCAACTACTAAAACACATTCCAGCCCTTCTCACTAATACACAAATGTTCCTAAACTGTCTAAATAACGCGTCTCCCAAAAACGTGCACATAATGGAATCTTTCGACGTGACCGCCCTTCATACAAACGTGTCGAATGAGTCCGCAATGCAAGCCATATACGAGCTTCTAACGGAGCACGAAAGGACCACAAATATGTATGGCTTCACCATCCGGCAGGTTATGGCTCTCTCAGAAGAGTGCCTAAACTGCTTTAGATGGTCTGAGAATTATTTCGCACATATCGAGGGAAGGTGGGTGGCATTGCAGCAATTAACTCCAATCCTTGTTGTTTTCTTTACATCTAAAGTGGAAGCCCCAGTAATCGATCTTCAGCCGTTACTCTACTGTTGGTATATAGATGATTGCTTTATCGGCTGCCTAGAGCAGAGGAAATGGGCAAATATTTGAATTGTTGAATAGTCAGCCAGAGCACATAAAATTCATCCGTCAAAAACAGAAAGCAGACTCCATAATTCGGTAACAGTAGTCGAGATGTCACCAAGTACACTATTCGCCAATTAGTCTGCAAACAACTGTATGACGGCCTCTGCGAGACGAAGGACTGCCAAAGTTGCCTAAGCGGTGGACATATCGATTGCATGAGATATGGTACAATTTACGTAATCTTTTGCGAGACATGCAGGGATGGATAAATTGACGAAATAGGTAGACTACTCTGCATTCGTGTAAAAGAGCACCTAGATGGTAAGTGTGACTGCGACTTCAAAACTCCATTAGACATGCATAGGGAACAAAAACATAAAGGAGCAGATTTTCACGTTGAATTCACACTCCTCGCACAGGAATCAAAAGTATCGGCACGTAAGCCTTTGAAGCCCTCTGGATGCATAGTAGAGGGTTAAAAATTAAGTGCCACGAAGAGCACTTCGTGTACTTCAATTATTGCTACCGAATCATCCAAACCTGCTCTTTTCAGGCAGCGTTTAATAGCTGCAGTTATTTCGTTAGAGATAAGAGGCAGGTGGAAAGGAACCCTATTTTCGCCAGACTTGTCGCTTGGGAGCATAGAATTTCCTCTAAATCTAACCTGGGAAGCTCCTACCGTATCGTAGCCATTAGAAATGGCCAATTTTTGCGCCAAGTTTTAGGATTCTACCTTGTGTTCTTTTCCTGTGCACACATTTGACGCTGTTCGGAACATATTCTCAAGAAGTGCGCGCTTTATGTGTGAAGGATGAGCCGATAGGTATTGAACTAAGATGTTTTGTTGCTTGGTTTTCGGTACCACTTTGTGTTGTAGAAGTTTTTGGACAGGTTGACTTGAACGTTCAAAAAAGGGTGCCAATTTGCTTTCTGTTTCTCACGGGTGAACTATATGTACTCTGACTGACTGTTCGGCAACTCAAAGCATTTGTCCATCTGCTGTTGGGTTGAGCAGACGACAAAGCAGTCATCTATATACCTATACCTACAGTAGAGTAACGGCCGGAGGCTATAGCAAGTGTTGGCGCTAGTCGTTGTTCCATTGCCATCCCATCAGATCTCTTTGTCACATCAGGTATAGCTAAAATGGAACATTTCGTGAGCGTTCGTTGAGTGATTGCCGAAGAGTGCTGAGAAAGAGAAAAGGAGAGGGATCAATCTCGCGCGGAGTCTCATCAACGACCATCCCCCTAACTAATTTAATAATCATAGAAATTTATTAGTCTTCCTTATCTGAGAGCATATCAGTTTTACTACTTTGATAGCTGATTATCAAAAATTTCTGAAGTAAACATCTAATTAGCATACGATTGAAAAAGTATATAAGGCGACGAATTAGCTTGATCGGTATTGAAAACAAGGAGTAGAATGTCCTCAATTCCTCCCGGCGACATCAACACCCAGCCAAACGCGAAGATTGTCTTCAATGCACCGTACGACGACAAGCACACCTACCACATCAAGATCATCAACGCCTCTGGACGACGCATCGGATGGGCGATCAAGACGACGAACATGAAACGTCTTGGTGTCGACCCAGCTTGCGGTGTGCTTGACCCAAAGGAGGCAACACTCATGGCTGTCTCATGCGATACCTTCGAATATGGACGTGAGGTGTGTTTTATTTTCTGACTTATTGACCTTATGTAATATAATGTCAGATGGTGTGCAGAACTTTAAACGTCGATGGCAATTTAACGCTTTCCGGAGGCGCGTGCTAACCTTTGAACTACCGACACTCGTTCTGCCACCACTCTTTTGCAACGCTGTTGTGATGTTGGCAGGAAAGCAAGATGGCAGAAGAGACCTGGTGATGCAATGATCAGTACGCGCCCCAGAAAATAGAATGCGAGTTTGGATCCCATCCGACGTTTAAAGGTTTGCTTAACACTTAACACTCACACGCACTAACACTCAACATTTACTGGGTATGAATTTGTAACTCATACCACCGCTAAAGGCGGTTGAATAAAAGAAATTTCATTCAAACACTGATTATGATTAGTGATTCACTTATGTTGTAATAACTTTCGCCTTAGGACACCAACAATGATCGTATTACCGTGGAATGGTGCAACACTCCCGAAGGAGCCGCAAAGCAGTTCAGGCGCGAATGGTTCCAGGGAGATGGTATGGTCCGCAGAAAGAATCTTCCCATCGAGTACAACCCATGATTGGTCGACTCCAATATAAATGTTTAAGTGAAAATTTTGCCGGTGAACATGTGTACACAATATACTTGAGAAAAGAGAGCAAAGAAAGGCATGATTTCAAACGGTCAAATCCAAAATTGGAGTCAAAGTCAAAGTCGAAGTCTTATATGGAATACCAACACATTGGACGGTTCCATTAATAGTGAAAGAGTGTTGTGTTATTCATCCAGCAAGCGTGAATTTTGAAATTGGAAAAGTGTCAAAATTTTTTGGTGATCAAAAGAAGGCACAAAATTTCTTTGGAATGAGGTATTTTTTGGCTAACATTCCGAAGGGTTTCGTCTTTTCGAAGCCGACTAATCCCAGCCGATGCTCTACAGTCGTTCGTCCTCGTTGTGATGTTTGTGTTCGTTCAACTGGAGATGAATCGTCTTCAAACGAGCACCGCTGAAACAAGGCTTACTCGGCAGTGCTCCTTCTGTGCAGAAAAAAAAATGCTGATGATAATGAATACGCGCTGTTTTACTTTGTCTTTTAGTATGTATTCCATTCTGCAGCAGTCCTTACGACTGATCGCTGGTACATAGCGTTATAATAATTGGAGAACCGACTTCCTTCAACTTCGACATTACAAATCAGTCACATAATTTTTGGTGATCAAGAGAAAGCATAGAAGTTGTATAGAAGAGACTTATTCATTCGGGTTAACTTCCGAACGCGTTTCGTTTTTTTTTTTGGAGCCAGTTGATCCTAGCAGATTCTCCACAGTCGTTCGTCCTCGCCGTGGTGTTTGACTTCGGTGTCAATTGAGCCGAATGTTCGGAGGAGTAGCACTGCTCAAATGAAAACTCACACGGCAATGTCTCTTCCTATCGGCAGGCGGACATTATCACCAACAGCTGGCTGCACGATAGGAGCACTGCCGAAAGTTTTTCTCCGAAAAGTGGTGCTCCTCGGGAGAAATCTGACTTGAGCGACAATTAAAGACAAACATCACGACTAGGACTAACGGCCATGGAGCATTGGCTCAGATTAATCGACTTCAAAGAAGACAAAACGCAAAACGAAACGAATAAATTCCAAAACAATTAGACTATCAGTTATTGACAAGGGAGGAGAGTTTGTAGTAATTTCCGATCACTTAGATATTGCGATAACGAAAACCATCTTGAAGACACCACACCTTATCGCCCATCATCTGATAAGGAGTTCCAAAAACAGTATCGAAAATTGAACCAACAATGGGTAAAAATAGCGAAGCTCGGCTGTTTTAAGCCATCCGTCATCTCTCGACTGAAACATAGTCCACCATCATGTCCCGTCTTATACTTACTTATTAAAACTCATAAGTTGGTATGCACTGATGATCTTCTGTCTACTAATCCACAAATTTCAAAGTTAGACCCATCATCAGCTGCGAAGGCGGACCAACGGACAGGATAACGTGGTTTTTAAACCTAATACTAGTCCAATTACTCAAACACATTCCAGCCCATCTCACAAACACCCAAATGTTCCTAGACCATTTACGTAACGCGTCCCCAAACAACGCGTACGTGATGGAATCTTTCGACGTAACCGCCCTTTATACAAACGTGTCGAATGATCCGCAATGCAGGCCATATACGAGCTTTTAACAGAGCACGAAAAGGACCACAAACATGTATGGCTTCTGCATCCGGCAGGTTATGGCTCTCTTAAAAGAGTGTCTAAACTGTTCAATCTTTAGATGGTCCGGGAACTATTTTGCTCAAATCAGAGGGCTGGCAATGGGACAACGACTAGCGCCAACACTTGCTATAGCCTTTATGTCTAAAGTGGAGAGCCCAATTAACGACCTCCGGCCGGTACTCTACTGTAGATACATAGATGACTGCTTTTGTCGTCTGCTCAACCAAGAGGAGATGGACAAATGCTTTGAGTTGCTGAACAGTCAGTCGGATAGGTAAAGTTCACCCGTGAGAAACCGAAAGAAAATTGGCTCCCTTTTTTGAATGTTCAGGTCAACCTGTCCAAAGACTCCTACAACAAAATGGTACCGTAAACAAGTAACAAAAACATCTTGGTTCATTATCTATCAGCCCATCCTTCACACATAAAGCGCGCACTCCTTAAGAATATGTTCCGAACAGCGTCAAATGTGTGCACAGGGAAAGAACACAATGTAGAATCCTTGAGCTTGGCGCGAAAAATAGCCATCTCTAATGGCTACGATACGGTAGGAGCTTCCAGGCTAGATTTAGAGAAAACTCTATGTTCCCAAACAACAAGTCTGGCCAAAATAAGGTTCCTTTCCTCCTGCCTTTAATCTCTAACGAAATAAGTACAGCTATTAAACGCTGCCTAAAAAGAGCAGGTTGGATGATTCGGTAGCAATAGTTGGAATACCCCCAAAAACACTAAAGCGTCAATTAGTCCGCAGCCGACTGTATGATCGCCTCTGCGAAACCAATGACTGCAAAGTTTGTCCGAACGGCAGAGACGGCGACTATATGAGATCGGGTATAATTTACCAAATCTCTTGCGAGACATGCGGCGATGAGTGCATTGGCGAAACGGGTAGGCCACTATTCCTCCGTGTAAAAGAGCACCTAGTTGGGTTACGCAACTGTGATTCAAAAACCCCACTAGGCACGCATAGGGACCAAAAACATGCAGGAGTAATGTTCGGCGTCAA